>PVLD010000752.1:63750-250806 GCA_004027595.1 Dinomys branickii | reverse complement strand
CATCCATCCATCCATCCATCCATCCACCCACCCACCCACCCATCCATCCATCCATCCAACCATCCATCCATCCATCCATCCACCCATGCACCCATGCATCCATGCATCCATGGATCCATCCATCTATTTATCCATCCAACAAATATTTACCAGGTGCTTACTATGGGTGTTTAGAGATGAATTCCCATTTTAGGTTTATACCTTTATATCTCCTCCTTTAGAGGAAGAAGCTAAGGTTCAAGGGGCTCGGATCTGGGGAACCACCACTGATGAGGCTGTGGTTTAGCTGCACATAACTGTGCAAGGTTTTCTTAACAATGCCTGCTGTACTCAGCCTTTTCTGAGAATCACTGTTGATCGTATTTATTTCTCTCCTACCTTGCTCAGCTCTGCAATGCTCTGCAATTTACACCTCAGCTGCTAATCGGATGTTGTGACACATCAACATTTTAAACCTGATTTATTCTTAAGGTGGGAGAAATTGCAGCAGATGATTATTATTATTAGATAAGCAACAGGTAATTTCAGTTTGGAGGAAGCACAGACTGTTTATTTTCCCTCCATCTGTCTCTCCTTTTGTAGCTTCCTGTGTGTGTTGTGAGAAATGCACCACAGGGATCTCGGTGAGCGACAGTTCTCGGTGGAGGTAACATCCATCCCAAGATGCAGGCAACTTCTGAAGACAACTTCAGTACTAACTTGAACTCCACATCCACGTCACCACTGAAAAGAGAGCCGGAGCCTCCTGTTGGGAGTGCCAATGCACTCCATGGAAGAAGGAGCACCAAAAATGCCTGGTCTTGGTCTGTAAGGAGTCTGCCCTGTGTCTCAGCTGTCAGGGACCAGGCTTCTAACACCTGGCATGTGCAGGAAGCACCAGCACTGAGACTGGCCCCTTCTGAGCTGATTAAAAAGAATGGAAAAAGTCCCAGCATGCACACAGACGATTTGTGGGCACTGGGTGTTGGCTGTGTGGGTGAGAGAATAAAATATGTACTCGGCATAAGTGAGCTTAAGTGGGAAGTTAATGGTGTGTGATTGGGCAGCAATTATAGCCAAATCTCAGTTATCCCAGGTCCGGGGATTAGTGGAGGGCAGATACAAAGAAAACACACAGATAAATGTTTTCTTTTAACCAATAACTCCAAAGCCTCCTGTGGCTCAGTTTCTGGGCAGGGGAATGGCTGTGGGACACACTCAGGTGTGAGGCTGCTTATCCCATTTCTGGGCAGCCTGCAGGAAGCTGGGAGGGAGCGGCAGGGAGGGCAGGAGGAGGGGAGGTGGACTCAAGAGCCTGCGCATCCTAGAGACCAAGGCTGAGGCCTCACCTCTGAGTGCCAGTGCCAGGTAGAGGGCCAGCCTGGATCCCCTGCTCTGTTGGGATTTTGCTGTGAGGTCACTGCTCAGAGATCTCATAGTGGGGCTGCTTATCTGGGTGGTGATTGTGCGATGCACAAAAATGCTGTGGGTTATTTTCAGGTGGAGCCAGATGGAGCTCTAGGTTTGCTCAGGGAGACTGAATAAGAGCATCCCCCAGGGCCAAGGTGGCCTGAGAAGGTGCAGGAGCTACTCGCTAGCCTTGGACTGTGGGATACATGTTGTTTCAACTGATTTGCAGGGAAGCAACCGGGACCTGCAAGCCCTGCCTATCGGTCATAATCTCAGTGCAGCAAGCATGTCCACAAGAGCCTGTGGACCATGCCAGTAGTCTGTCACTGGGGAGGCTGGCTGTCCAGGACCCCAGCAGGTACTCTGCCCACTGTAATGTACATGCTTCTGGGACCACATTTACAGACTCAGAGGCCTTGAGCAAAGTGAGGCAAAGTTGGAGCCAAGACTGAGATCCCTCCAAAGAACAGGGATTATCAGCTCCGGCAGGTTATCCTGCAGGAATTACTTTGGGAAAGATTGGCATGGCCATATCTTCAGGCTGTAGACCTTGAGTGTGGTCCCGGCTGAAAACACCCATTGGTGATTGGTGTCACTGTCATCAGGGCTGGAACTGTGTTGCAGAAATTCACCCTGTACTTGTGGACAGCTTCGGGTTGAGAGGGGCTTCAAATGTTCTCTGCCTTCCGGCTCTCAGTTGCCTGCTCTTGTCTCTGTGGTGGGTGCATGCGGTGAGGATAAGGTCCTGAGTCTTAAATGAAAGACTTGCATTCACTCCCGGCAGGACTGCGGAGAGCCACCTGAACTTGGGTGAACACCAAGGATTCTCTGAATTGTTTTCTTCATCTGTAAGATATGAATACAGATGCCCAACCCACAGGTTCCTTACCGGTGCTAAATGATCAAATAGATGTAAAACACACATCACAGGGCCGGACACCCAGGAATATGCTGTTTATTCTTCCTGCATTTGTGATGGTATCAAAAGATACAGAGCTGGAGCAACTTTTGAGAGGTGTCATGTCTGGTACGGAGCAGGCAGGAAAGCCTAAAAATGTGCTTCCTTGGCCAAATTCCCCTTCCTCTTTTTGCTAGAAGAGCAAATAAGGGTTTAGGGGTGGTAGCCAACATGGCACAAACACCCCTGACATGGCTCTGGCCTGCCCTGACCCAGATGAGAGTCCAGTCAGAAAGAAAACTCTGGTTTTTGTTGTTGTTGTTGTTGTTTTTTCTTTTTCTTTTTTTTTGTTTTTTCTTTCCTCTCGTTTTTCTTTCTTTTCCATTAATTTATTTTGGGTGTATCTGCTTCACTTTACTTCTGCCTAAAAGTAATTTATACCTTCTTTTTTATTGGAGCATATTAATTTTATAAACTATGCTTCAGTGTGGCAGTATTTTCACATGTGCATGTAACACATTTTGATCATCTCCATCTCCCTTACATCCCCCCTCCCAACATGTAATTTAGAGGACAAATCAGAACTGTTTTGGTCAGAGATTTGCTGCTACTGTTGCTGCTTGGGAAGCAGAAGCCTGGACTTGCATGCCTTCCCTGGCCAGGCTGTGGTTCCCCAAGCAGGTCACAAAGTCAAAACGGGTGACATTGTCTTCTTTTGCCCGGTATGCTTCTGAGGTAGCACGAGAAGGAGAGAGAGACTGACACCCCTCTGAGAAGCTGGAAGGAGCTGTCTTGCGCAGGGCCTGCAGGGAGGGACATCTCATACTTCCCTGGTTCCCCAGCGGCAGTAGAGTGATGGGCAGTGGATTGCTAGTTGTAGGGGACACCAGAGGACCACTTGCTCCCCTGCTAATATTGCAGCCTTCTAATTCTACTGCATTAAGCTTGTCCCAGGGCCTTTTCTTCCTCAGGAGAGAAGCTGCCAGGACCCTGAGGCCCCAGTGCTCTGCAGCAGCTCACATCGCCTGCACCTTGCAGCCGGGGACTGCATTTTTCATGAATCTTGCAGATGTGGAAGTCAGGAGCCCTGAAGCTTTCTTAGCCATGGACCCTGGTCCATATCACCCTCTTAAATATTTTTAGTTCTCATGCACATGGTAGACTGATATTCTGGCTAGGCTGGGAAAAGGCAGGAAGAGAGGAATGGAGGAATGCAGGAGACTTACTTTTATAAATATAGAAACTACCACCAATCCGTTTGGACTCTTTGCAGCTTCTGTAACGTTTGTGTATAACTCATGGTTGTAGTGGATGAGCTGCACCTGACAGGAAGGAAAAACAAGAGTCAGAACAACAATCCAGCATCCAAAGGTGTGAGGCACAAAATATGCGCCCCTTTAAAAGTGAACAGCAAAGTACATTGAACAGCAGCTGGAGGGGTGAGCTTTGACTGGAAGAGATTTCAGAAGCACAGAGAAGTTTTTGTGTGTAAAATGCGCGCGCGCGCGCGCACACACACACACACACACACACACACACACACACACAAGTGTACCATGATCCCTGTACATATTTGTGAATGTTTCCTGGAAGCAAGCATGCTTTTACTAAGCGCACTGCCTTTCTGGTTCCAGCTCCCTCTCAGGACATTCCCTTGCAGTGTGTAGAATGAATTTTCCTTACTAGAATGGGAACAGCACCGAAAGGGGCTATGCCCGTGATCCTGGCTGCACCTAGAGCTACCACTGGCAGCCTTAGGGAGAGAAGAGAGCTGTTGGCTCCCAGGTTTGCCCAGCGCCCCTGGGCAGAGACTGCTCCATCTATGGACATGGCGGGGGTGGGGGAGACTCAGAGGCTGGCGAGGTGAGGCTCGCACTCGGATATTGGTCTCCTCCTCCTCCAGCAAGGGCCTACAGTTTGCCTGTTGGGTCCTTGCACGCAGGCAAGTGTGGGGCCCTTCACCGTGGGCACCGATTGCACCCTGATCTTTTTCCCTTCCCCTCCCCCTCCTCTGCCTTCTGCCTCCCCCATTCGGAACCCCCTTCCCATCTCTACAAGGCCTACTTCCCTGTTTCCTATCATCTATCTTTACTTTGTTCTTGAAATTATTTATACTTTGCATTTTTCATATAAAAGAAACCATGCGATATTGAACTCGCCTCTGATTTATTTCACTTGGTGTTGTGGTCTCGAGGTGCAGGCATTTTCCTACAGATGTCTCACATTTATCCTTCTGTATGGCTGGGTAGTATATTTATGAAACAATATGGAATGTATGTGAAACACAGTAAGCATATACATTTCAAACTAAGGTTCCACCCATGTTTAGCTATACGATCAAATTATTTCCCATAGCTCAGACTCAGTTACTTCCTTGCAAAAGTGGGTATGATTATCGCTCTTGGAACTTGTCTCAGGGGTGCTCTTCTAGAAGATTTTTAAAAACAGTATGGAAGTGTAAGTTTTGCAACAAACTAAGAGTATGGAAGTGCAAAGTAGATGCAGATTCTCCCCTTCACCTCTGTCTAATCGTAGCCCAAGCAATATGATCAGGAATATTTTAATGTGTATCTTTCCAGCCATTTCTTTGTACTTACACACACACACACACACACACACACACACACACACACCCATGGGGATTAAAAACAGTAGAGATGGAATCATTTACTGTTGTGATTCTGAAGCTGACTTTTAAAAATACAATAGTACACTGTGGCTACCTTTTTAAATCCAGGCATAGAGATGTAGCTAAGTATTCCTAGTACCTACAGCATTCTCCACTGCACGAGTAGCCTGCACTGCATGTAACCGCCCTCTCACAGGCTTTCCAGTTGTTTCTGTTTTCTGTCTTTCCCAGTGTTCAAGCAAACACATCATATATCCTTCCATAACGGTGTAAGCACTTTCCACAGGCTGATTTGAGAATCTAATAAGGCAGTGCATGTAAAAGTGATTTGTGTCCTGAAAGTATAAGACAGTATTTGTTATTGCCAGCATCCCATAGTGCATTAAAAGAGGAGTGAAGTTTTAGAAGTTGCGAAAGGCAACATTAGAAGCTGGCAAGGGTGCTTTTCCTGGAACTTGGAAAACAACATCTCTAATGCCATGCTTTGGAGCTTTCTGTGTGCACTCAGCCCACACGGTGGTCCTCAGGAGCCCTCCTATGCCTGCCTGCCCACCTTCAGTCGGATTGAGTTGATTCTGGGGAGGAACCAGGAGCTGGTGTTTGTTCAAAGTACCGCAGCTCGAGGGCGGCTGGAGTTGAGAACCACAGAATCATGGCTCATAGGCAATAAGAAGCCCATCAGTACCCACTCAGTGGGTGGCAACTTGAACCTGAAGATGTCCTGAACATCTGGAGTTGATAGAAAGCTTCTCACAAAGGGGCACATGTTACTGCAGCTCCTGAAATTTCCCATTTGCTGATCATGGTTTTTGTCAGTCTTGCCAGTAGGGACAGATGGTTGTGCCTCAGGTCCTCAGCCATCAGAAGGGCGTCTGAGACGGGAGCTGGTGAGCACCCTGCTGTGCAGGACTCTCTTGGGCCAAGTTTATCGACCCCCCGACCCTATTTCTCTGCACAACCCGGACTTCTTGTGGCTGGAAAAGTGCTACCATGGGAGGAGACAGGAGCTGTGGGTCGCCGCACGCTCACAGACCTTCTCTCCAGGGCTGGGGCTTTCAAGTGAAAATGAAACTCATGCTGCCGTCTGCTGGGGTCTTCCCACCTGACCCCAGTGGTCTGCAAAGCAAACTGGGCCTGTGCTGGTGCTCCCGGGCATGCATTGGAATTGCAGCAGGATTTGAACATTAGAGCAAGGAAGAAAGCAATCCTGGGGGAGAGATTTCTGTTTGACTTGCAAGCTTGGGAGAAGTCTGCCTCCTGGGGTGAAATTCTGTCTGGAATGGGGAGCCAGGAGAAGCGATGCATGAACCTAGGTGAGGCTGCGCTCTGCTTCAAGCTGAGCTAACACATGTAGAATTTTGGCTGGAAGGTTTTCTGCCCCCTGACAGTAAGAGCTTTGCCTTCTGTTCACAGTCAGTTGGAGGACAGCCTGTTGTGTTAGGTCGAACCATACGAAAATTGCTTTTTGATTTTTTTTTATTGTTTTAGTAGCTAGCACTACCTTAAAATGAGGCCATTATCTCCTTGCCCCGTACCCAGATATGAATAAGGATATTGTACTTTCTACTCAATGTGTGTGGTCAAGAGTCAGAGCATCTGGGAGCTCCTTAGAAAAGCAGTATTTTGAGCCCCACCCAGATAGGGCTGCCAGAGTCAGCATTGCATTCTTAGAAATTCCCAGAGCCTGGAATGCACATTCAGGTCTCAGGGGCCCTAATTTAGCAGATACTGCTGAGTGGTTGGAAGAGCCCTATTTTGTCCGGCTGTTCTCTGCTCCATTTGGGGATAGGTGAGTCACACGTGTTGAGAGATGGGCTGGGTCAGACTGTAGGAGGCCTGGCCTATTGGCTGCAAGAGGGCTGTGGGTAGGGGAAGAAGAGGATCTGCGCGGACCATAGAAGGGCTGGCTGGAGCAGAGCGAGAGACTAGAGGTGGGGAAGGTGTCATCTCAGGCGGCGGCCCTTCAGGAAGAGCTGTCAAGGGACTTCGCAATTTACAGCGCGTGTGGTGAGGAGGTATCAAGAGAGGCTCCAAGTCACAGGACCTCCGGGAGCAACAGGAGCTCCCAGGAGGCAGCTCTGCCGCGGCCAGGGGTCTTGTCCCACCTGTCAGACTGCAGTTTGGGCCCCGAGGAAAATGACTGCAGCTGCACCGGGTTGGCGCTCTGACCACACCGCGGCACCGCCCCTCCCACCTGGCTCTGCCTCCCAGGCCTCCGCCCGCGGCCGTGACAGCCCTGCAGTGGCTGCCTGTTTTTCTCCGGCCAGACGCCTTGCTGGTGCCCATCCAAACTCCCTGGCCACTCACAGCATGCGTGGGGGAGGGGTTTGCGGCTTGTCCTGCCATGACTTGGGGAGCATCAGTGTGCAAACCACAGCCTGCCGGGGGAAGAGCGTCAGGTGGGCAGGTGGATTTTGCAAGCAATGCCCACGGGTGACTTCCTGCCACTTATAGATAGCATATTTAACTGCAAACCCTACAGAGTCAGAAGTTTGAATAACTTAGATGTGTCCTGAGAGGTAGTTTAGCGGAGCCTCAGCATTTTGACTGAATATAATCAAAGTGTCTGGCATGAAATACCAGGTGATCAGTAAGTGATTGTTTAACCTCCGAGCAAGTGCGAGAGGCCACGAAGACCACAGGGACAATGCAGAAACTGCTAGAAGAGTAAACCCTTTGGGGGCTCAGGATGACATTTGAATTAAACGCTGAGTTTACCTATTCATTAAAGAGATGCCCTGAGGGCTTCCACGAGCCTAGTTGGAATTACCATCCGAAAGAGCTGAACCTGGATTACTGGAAATTATGTTATAATCTTGACTTTTTATTAATTTTGGAGGAGTGCCCTCTTAGAGCTTCCTAGAAATGCAAGACCGAGAAACGGCAGTCTTAGAGGAAGAAATAGGACAGAAGAAATGGAAAATAAGATCACAGGGGGGCCAAGAGCCAGTGCATTCTCTGTGCCTAAGTCCTCTGTAAGCAGATGTGACTCGTCCTTTTGGTGCACTAGCCTGGGCCTTGTGCTCTCACCCTGGAAGCATTGTCTCACCGCCATCCTTGACCCTGGGCTGGGGTTTATTGGCTCAGTGAGCTATCAAGGGCAAAGGATATGCAAGGGTAACAGCAGTAAAACATGGTAAAATCCTGCCTTCCTCAACTTGTTTTTGACACAATGCTCAGGGATGGCCATAAGGAGGGGGAGCAGGCAGAACCCTGGGCCCTTTCTTGCTGCTTATTAGAAACATGATTTGTGTCTTCTCCTGGGACAGCCAGGACCTTTAAAGCCATTTTTGTTATGAATCTTAACTTTTCACTCAGGCCTACAGATGCCAGCGAGGTGAATAAGAGCAGAACAAAGTTCAGTTTTCATTTTGTATTCTTTGCTAATATAAATCTTAGGTCGTTTCCCTGGTGTCTTAGCTACTTTTCTCGTTGCTGAGAGAGAGTGCTCCACATGAAAGTTAAAGGGGCAAAGATTTAGTTAGCTCTCAGTTTGTAGAGGTTTCAGTCCATAATCTGCTGGCTCCAAGGCAGTGTAGCGTGGCACACAGCCGTCGCAGAGGAGAACAGTTCTCGGAGGGAAGAGGGCAGCAAAGCAAGCAAGAAGGGAGTCTTGGCAACTTCTTTCTGCCCCTTTCATCCTCTATCTAGCCTACTGGGATTAGGGTGGTGCCAACCAGTTGGGCTGATTTACTGATCACACACCCTTAATCCTAGCATCACATACTCTAGATGCAGCCACATCTGAAAAAGCCCCTACCTGGGGCTGTGTGAGGCCTAGACACAAACCATATCGTCGGGGCTGCATAGGGGTATGTTGATCATTTAGAAAGCTGCCCAGACAGGGTTGATTAGCCCTGATTTTATATAATATCACCCCCCTTTAAGCCTGAGGATGCCAAGATAAGTGGTTTACAGGGTCACTTAGCTACAACCAGCACCCTCCAGCCACTATCCTAACCCTGTGGTTACCTGGATTCCAGGAAGGGTGGGCCTCACATGTCCGGGACCACGCCAGACAGAGACAATCATTTCCTGGGAATGAAACCATCCCTCAGCCATAAAGATTCCAGAACTGTGACACCAGGCCTGAGGTAATGGTCATCTGGACCACAGCCCACTGTCTGAGCTTTCAGAGCTGACCTGCTTTTTAGCAGGTGGGGCCACAGGAACCATTGTGTCTGTTCCCTAAGCTGGAATCCTTTCCTACCTTCCCTCTACCTTTCTAATTAAGGCTTTTTTTTTTAAAAAAAATTGTGCTTAGTTTTAATTTCTATTTTTACCAAAGCAAGAACCCAAGCTAGCCAGTGACAGTTTCAAATACTAACAGGTGCTCTGGAGGAAACAAAGTGAGATTCTGGTTCACAAGTTAAAAGGCAACAGAAGAAGGAATAAGCTGTGTGCAGAAATGGGAGCGATATCCGGTAGTGCAATGGGTGGGGGTCTCTCTGGAGCGATGCCTGTGAGCTGAGTTCCGAGGATGAAGAGGAGCCAGGCGTGGGGAGGGGAGGGAGGCGCACTGTTCACAGAGACAACAGCTGGTGCAAAGAGCCTGAGGTGCGCAGCTCACACAGAGCAGGCAGTGTGAACGCTTGGGGAGAAGCAAAGGTGCCTCAAGGCAGGACCAGCTTGCACAGAACTTTTTAGATCATAGTCAGGATATTTGATTTTATTCCAAGTGCAACAGCAAATCCCTGGTGCTATGGAGGGAATCAGTTGATGCCATGTGGATTTTTGGAAGATCTCTTTGGCCACTGAGAAGGGCAAAGTGGAGACAGAGAGGGCCTTGCCTGCTGCTCTTTATCTCGCAGGTCAGCTTTGGCCTCATCTTCTCCAGGACATCTCTGCGAACCACTGGCTTTGAATATGGCTCCTGTCTCTGTTCACATGGTACCCTCATCTGGGAGGGAACTTTGTGGAGGCTGATATTATGGGTTGGCTTCTATGAAATGCACACATAGCTGTTAAAAAGGTATTTCTGGGTGTGTCTGCCAGGGCATTTCTGGAAGAGATGAGCATTTGTAAAAGTAGACCATAAAGAAGATCTGTCCTTGCCCATGTGAGCAGGCATTGTGTAGACTGCAGAGAACATAAAGACCAAGGAAGGACAAATTCGTTCTTTTTAAACTGAAACAACCATCTTTTCCTGTCCTTGAATTTCGCAGTTCCTTGTTCTTGGGCCTTCAGATTTTGGGCCTTCAGACTTGTACAACAAGCACTTCTGAGATACCCAGAGCCCTCAGGACTTCGTCTTGTCAGAGAGCCATGGTTACAGGGGCCCTGGTCCCCCAGCTTTCAGCTGCCATGTGGCTACATTTCCTACCTTCCATAATCTTGTGGGGCGACATGCATAATAAATCTCTCTTGTATCTCTGAATGGGTCCTGTCATTTGTTTCTCTGTATAGTCATGACTGATCAAAATTGAAAACATTTTACCACTAAAATGACATGAGTACCTGGTGCTCCAAACAGATGTAAGTCATAGAAATGGGTAGAGTCCCGTGGGAGCCAAGTATCACTGTCAAAGTTTGTCACTGTCATCATTTGTTGAAGTCATCCCAACATTTGTTGAGCTTGTCTTTGTGCCAGAGATGATGGTGGTGGTAACACTATTTCATTTAATTCTCAAAAAATTCCAGGGGTCTGAGAAATATTTTGCTCAAGGAAGTGCTAGATCTGGGCTGTGCCCAGTCCCTATAATTACAAGTCCCTATAATTACATGGAGTCTCAAGCTCCATGTTATTTTGAATCTATTTTCTTTGGCTCAGTCTCTACTTTTGGGCAAACATCTCAAGGGCATAGACATCATTCATCCTCCTATTTCTTGTGTTTGTTGTAGAACTTAGCTCAGAGGAGAGGTTGGCAAGGAGAGTCTTATCCTGGAAGGGGCTTTAGACAGCCAAGCCCAGACCACTTTTTAAAGTGAAGAAACTGAAGATCAGAGAGGGACTGTGTCCCACCCATGATGATATGTCTGTCTTTCTGTCCATCCATCCATCCATCCATCCATCCATCCATCCATCCATCCAATCTGTCCATCTATCCATCTATTCGTGCATTCATTCATCCAGCCATCTGTCCATCCATCTGTCCATCCATCCATCCATCCACTTAGTGCTTATGAAACTTGTGAGGCAGAGTGGTCTGAGAAGAATTGGTAGGAGGGCAGGAACAGACCACAGACCACCTGATAGGCCAAGGTAGGAAGGACTGAATTATATTTGAATTGATTTTATTTTTTTTTTTTTTTGCGGTACTGGGGATCGAACTCAGGACCCTGCGCTTGCTAGGCAAGCGCTTATTCCACTGAGCTATATCCCCAGCCCTAAATTATATTTGGAGTGATGTAAAATTGCATTCATGTCTCTGAATTCTCTTAAGAGTGAAGGCAAAGCTTCTCCTCTGCTCTGTAATTGACACAAAGAGGCTGAAAACCACTGGCTTTTGGAGAACAAGCAACCCAACTCTCAAGCTAGTAGATGAGTATTCATCTCTGCTGAGTTGGCAGACCTGTTGACAGCAAGCTTCTAAGTCAACAGTGAAGTGTCCTTTTCACTGGTTCAGCTGGAAGCAGCCTCTGCTGTATAGGTCTCAAGCAATTCCCCTTTGCAGGAGTGAGGTTACTCAACAGCTCATGCCAGGTGCTGCTCACGCAGCTCTTGTAGCCTGGGAGAGCAGCTGGCTATGTTCTCAGATCTAATGTACAAGGCAGGCTGCATTCATGCAATGAAGTATGATATTCCTAGGGAGACAGGGAGCAAGGTTCTTGGCCGAGGCTATAAAGAACAGTAAGAAATCTGCAAAGGTGTCTCTAATGGGAACCAAGACACTCAATATCACAGGGGAGCTATACAAACTGTAAAGTCTGGCATCAACCCTGAGCACCTTTGGGCAACCCAGCCTCTCACCTGTAAATAAGGACAGTACTACCACCTGCATCATAGAACCATGATGATCATTTCTTGGCCTTTTGGCTAAGATTGAGTGTAGTATCTGTTTTTATCAGTTTAATGGAACCATGGCAATAATTTTATGAGATCAGATACTGTATATAAAACATGCGGCTGAGAGCCTGGCATGTGTGATTGTTAAGTACAATAAATATTTAAAAATTTACTACAGTAAAAGACATATTACCCTTCATCCTGTTCAAAATAGCCTTTCTTGCTTCAGATACACTTATCCTATTGTTCTTGGTGCTTTCTGAAGCAGTTCTGGATGTCTTCTCCCATGAGTGTCTGTAGTTGTGCTGTCATACTTGACTCAATTTCCTGGATCAGTTCAAAATGTTGACCTTTCACGGTCATTTTGACTTTGGGAAGGAGCCAGAAATAGCACCACACCAGATCTAGGGAATGAGGTGGATGAGGACACGCTGTAATGCGTTTAGGAGCCTGCCTTTTCACTGGGTGGCACTCGGCTGTGGTACCTGCTGTAGTTTTGATCATACCAAATAAAGACAAAAAGAGGAAGTCCAGAAATGCTTCAGAAAGTGGCGAGGATGATGAGGTAAGTGTTCAAAGTGAGGGAGTGTGTTGTGGGGAGGATTAATGGCAATGTGTTTTTTTTAAAACAGTAATAAACTTTTATTTAAACATTCACCATGTTTACAGATTACCCAACTCTCAAGAATTAGATTATTACTCTTATTACCTTATATTTCTTATACTATCAATAGATAATAGAGTTCCTAGCTTCTGCAGAAGTTGATTTAGGTGTGTGGAGCTTGGTCTTTAAGATCCTGCCTTCAGGTTGGGTCTGTTCTCTGAGGAGACTTGGGGGTGCTGCCTATGAGGGGAAGCGGGACCTGGATGAGGTGAGAATTTTGCAAGAGTAACACACTCCACCCTTGGGTGGCTCAGATTATAATTCAGAGGTCAGAGGACAGTTTTTTTTTTCTTTGTCTTTTTGAGACAAGGTTTCACTATGCAGCTCAGGCTGGCCTTGAACTCACAGCAATCCTCCTGCCTCAGCTTCCTGAGTGCTGGGAATACAGGCGTGCAGCACCATGCCTGGCCCAGTTTTTGTAAAGAGTCAGATGGTATAAATATATTCATCCAAGGGGACTGTTACTGAACTTTTGTAGCATGCAAATAGCCCTGGAGAAAATAGATTAAGATGGATGTGGCTGAGTTCCAACAAAGCTTTATTTAGAAGAACACACCACAGGGCCAGGTTTGATCTGTGGCTGTGGCTTGTGGACCCCTGCTAGTTTCAGTCTGTTTCAGTCTGAAATACATAAAGGCATGTATTTCCTAATAAGTATTCTACACGGGAGGAAGATGTGCACAGGGAGACCCTAAGCATGAACCCCTCCCTCGCCTTGACAGGATCATGGTGACCAGTGTCACATTTCCAGTGTTTTAAACTTTTCAAGGCATAATCAACACATGCATTTACTTGGTAAAGCCTATGGTGGACTCTGGGTATCCTGAAATGAATACCGTATATTCCTTCTTTAGGGAGCTCATTCACACGACCTCATTTGTTCCTGAAATAGACCAAGGATGAAATGAAGGTACAGAGAGCTTAAGCAACTCTTCTGTAGTCACGCAGCGAAAAGGAGATGGTGACTCCAGAGTACTTCCCCTTTGCATAAGCAAAGAGAGAAGGGAAGGTGTTGTGTACTTGAAGGGAGATGACATTTCAGTCGCTTTTGCTGGAACAACAATTATAAGCTCCAGCTTATTTATAGAAAGTCATTAACAAGTTTGTCTTTATGTGTAAGAGCACACACAGCCTGTAGAGAAGAACACAGCTTGATATTTACCAACTGCCACATTTTCACCCAAAGGTTTGGCAATTATCACCGGTCTGCCTGGTGACACTCACTCCCTGCATTTGAAGACATAGAATTCAATTATCAATAAAAGTAAAGAGAAGTGCCCATAATTTTTGGACTGAAGACCCTCAGGTATGGGCTGGTTATTACAGCAATCTAGAAAACGGGAATGAAGCATGTCCCTCCCCCACCCCTGGAAGAGAACAAAACTTGGATTTTGAAGTGTGGTGCATTTCCCTGAGTTGGAGCGCAGGGCAGTGTGTTTGGGTGCAGGAAGATGTTGGGGCGTGCCAGGCTCTGCTCTACTCAGACACCTCTGCTGTCAGAGTAACCTCAGACTTGTCGCGGGTCCCCCTGTGCCTTCATTTGACATATGAGACAGCATGTGAGGGTTGTCTAGAGAATGGAACAGGATAATCAATGACACAGTCTTTCAGGAGCGAGGCAGGGTGTGAACAAACAAACAGAGTAGATGATGATGGATGGGAAGAGTCAAGATGATTCTCTGGTACTATTTTTTCTCCTGAAACATTCAGAAACACCTTCTTCTACAGGCCAAATGTTCCCTCTCTGATCTCTTCCGAAACATGTGTGCCCCTTCTACCTCTCATTAATAAAGTTGCTGAAAGCTAAAGCAGGCGGCGCTGCCTGGAATGAAGTACAGATCCTTCTGAAGGTGACTTCAATGGTGGGGTCTGTGGGTCGTTTTGAACCTCAGTTGATTTTAGTTCAACCCCTTCTTACAGACACGGTGCCCACCCCGACTTCACCACTCATGCGAGTTTTCTCTGCACTCGCCTGTTTTCACCCTGTACCCTCTTGGCCTCCAGCATGAGGCATGGATGAAGGTGCTCCACTGGCTCCAGAGTCCAACATCCTGGGTTCAAGTTCTGGGTTATTTGGTCTTTTTGAATCTCAGTTTCTTCATGTGTGAAGTTGTGATTGCAGGATCATCGCTCAAAAATAGTTGCGCTGATTCAATGAGCTAAAACATAGAAATGAGCTTATATGTCTGAGTGAGATTAAGCAGGCCTCAAATACAGAGTCTGGCATGAAGCAAACATTACATGGGGAGTTGTGATGATTATTATTAGAAATGTCTGGCTGCTGGGGTTCAGATAAGGGAAATGTGAGGTCGAACTGATGAAGGGATTCCTAAATTCCAAAGAGAGAAACACAGCCAGGCCATTAACACTCTTGGACTCTCTTTCTTGAGGGAAATGTCCATAGATCACTCATTTTTGTATCTTTCTTTATTTCACTGTCTCTCACAGCTGTGAAGACTTTGCCAGTCTCTTCCTGGTGTAGTTTGCATTGTGCAAACAGTACATATAGTGCACGCCTCATCTCTGTACGCTGCCTCTCTTCTGATCATGAGCATCCCACTCAAAATGTAGCTCCTGAATGAACAGCACTCTGCTGATACAGCCAGGACATGTTTAACAGATGATTAACAAAGTGTTAATTTCAGAGCCCATGTAAATAGTATTAGTGAAGGCTGCCTTTGTTTTAACCATTGCAGAGGTATACCATTATATAGTTCAATTCAATTAAGGTGAGAATCATTTTGCTACTTCTCTTACCCATAAACACTTATATCCAAGAAAAAGTCTAAGCCAAGATAGGTTGACAGATAAATTTCAGGCGACTTTTAAGGGTCAGATAAGCCAATGTCCCTTATTATACATGCAAAAAGCTTAAATTAATACTAGTTAATGGAAAACAGCATTGTGTTTTTTGTGGTTTAGGTATGAAATGTGCCTCCCAATTTTTGTGTGTGTGGAAGGCGATTGGATCACCTGTGGGGGATGATATGCTCCTCAGTGGGTCATCTGTTGATTAGTTCCTGTGTGAATGTGGTGTCAGGAAATGGGACCCAGTTGGAGGTGGGTCACTGAGGTGTGACCTGGAAGGTACAGTCCTGTCCTCAGCTTCTCCCCACTTCCGGCTGCCATGAATCGAGCATCTTTATCTCTGCCATGTCCTTCTGCCATGCTGCTTCTGCTTTGAGGTCAATAGATCATGGCCTGAAACTGGAGCCAAAATAAACCCCCTTCTTTAAACTGTGAGTATAAGGAACTGTGTTCTAGGAGTGAAGTAACTAGTGCAATATTGAAAAGAAATGTTATAATCAATAAGAGTTGGCAACAGGAATTAAAGAGATAAACTTTGGAGAACTTTTCCAATAAAATTTAGCATATTGGTTGAATGAAATAGAAAAAAAAAGGAACTACGAATACCTCAGGAGGGATGCTTATATTTAGTCACAGCAGTACAAATTATCATCCTTTTTACTGGAGTTATTTCTCACTTCTGTGGAAGAACCTGGCTTTAACAGTTTGCTCTTCTAACTGTTGTCATGGGTGATTTTTGCATTTCTTAGACACAGTAGAAATGGTTAGTAAGTTACTTCCTTCTCATCCCCTAGGTTAAAACGACCTCAGTTTTGAATTGCACTAGAAATAAATAATACTGAACTTCAACCAGTTGCTTGAGGTTTGACCTCTTGGAGTAAGCAAGGAAGGTGGCATCCATCTCAGGGGACTGTGGTGTAAGGCTTGGTCCTCTTGTAGTTACTTACAAGAGCTATGACTTTGCTAGTTTAGAAGCAGCTAAATTGAGAAGAAGTGGGAATTGTCATGCACCCCACACAATGAGTATTAATGCTACTGCTGCTGGGAGATGCCCACTGAGGGCGCAACTGAGAAGACTGCCTTTAATTACACTTTGGTGTTGGACCGGACCAGGCAGGAAGGAGAGGTTTAGTCCTTACCTGCTACTTGCCAGAGCCCCCAACTCAACCATTTATTTTGAAAAGTCACTTTAAATCACTGCTCTCCTAACTGTCACATTAATGGGGAATGGAAATACAGTGTCTATTAGATAAGAGATGAAGGTTTCTTTCCTCTTGTAAATCAAGCTTCAGAGCAATTTGGCAAAACATTCATAAAACTAGGCTTGGTTCTGTGCACATTAATGGGTGAAGTGCAGGGCTTGGTAACAGTGAACACGCGCTAGTTAGTGTCAAAGTGGTGAAACACACACAAGCGTCGTACCTGTGGGTTGACTTGGAATGAGGAGTAGAAAGTGCGCACAGGTGGCAAAGTCCCTGGGTGTTAAGTGACAAGTCTGTATCAGGTAGTTGGGTGATGTGGGTGAGCCACTGTGCCCTTTCAGATCTTAGGAGCTTTATCTGGAAAATATAGGGGCTTTAAGAACAAGGTTTTGTGACTTTCCTAAAAAGTAAGGAAACCTTTGTGGAAAGAACAGGCCATTGCTTTCTGAGCTTCCCTCCAAGTAAATTAAATTGCACTGAATTGAACCAGATTGAACAGGTTCACCTGGGAGCATGTTTATGCCCATGCTGTGCATGGACAATGATGGGCCAGGCTGGGGGAGAGAAGGAGGCAAGGCAGTCAGGAAACACATCCACTGCGGGCCACCCGCCTGCCACTGTGTGGTCTCTGGTTCCTCCATTTGATGGTGATTAGGTCAAATCAACCCAAAAGGTAAAAAAACCAAAATATCCCAAACCTGAGAACTGTCACTCAAGCTTTTATTCATTTATTCTTCCAACACAGACTCATTTGTGCTCTGGGCCTGCAGAGATGGAAAGAGGTAAGATCACAGAGGCAGAGGCACAGCCATGTGCAAAGGCCTCATGCAATCTCGGAGGACCAATGTAAAAGGGAAAGGCTGGGGACCAGAAGGTAGGGAAGTTGTGGCAGGACACCTGTAGAAGGGAAAGAGTGGGAGACACCATGCCCATTCTTGGTGACCTCAGTGAGAATATTGCCTTTATTTTAAGAACAGTGGAAAGCCATTAAAAGTTTGAAGATGGAGAAGCTGCTGTGTATGGAGATCCTAATGGTGATGACATCAGATTTGGTTTGGGCATGGATGACTGAGTCACAGGCTGCAAGGAGAAGTGACCCCTCATGGTAGCACATTTTTCGCCATGGTGTCCAGCTCTCCTAGGAATCTGATCTCAGCTGCTGCCAACTTCCCCTTATTTTTGTTCTTTCAGACCCAGCCTAGGATCTTAGAGGATCAGGCATTGCAGACCCAGAATTAAAACCCCCCAGTTCAAAAACATATCTTAGGCTCCAGTACTTGACAAGTTAAAAGTAATTCAAATATCTGCTGAAGTATTTGCATCATAAAAGGCACCACAAATTACCTAGTGATTTTTAAAGAAAACCCTACACCAGTGCAGATTTCAGGAAGATCCCCAAACAGGCTTTTGGAAACCTCAGAAACGTGTTTAAGAAGATTATGAAAGATGAGTAACAAGTACAAAACAACTTTTGGCAATCACAGAAAAGTATTAGCTTCTTCCAAGAAATGAGATACAGGTCATCCAATTATTGGAAAATAAATGGCAAAAAATACTAAGAAAATCCTCATTCGTATGTGGAAAAGTACAAAAGCAATAACTCAGAGATGAATTTGAATGATCTAGGGAGAGCCACATTGATTCTGGATGGTGAGTGCAATTTGGAATAAAAGCCAAATGCCAGAGGACCATGGGATCTGTCTGCAGGAGGGAGGAGACCACACTGAGAGTGGGATTATTAACTTTGATGAGTGGATTTACAGGGCCGGCTGATAGTCTTGGAACTCAGCCCTCTCCTACTCACCAGCCTATGCTTTTTAACCAGGGAGCTATGGACAGCTGGTCTGGACAATTTTCCACTCCAAGTGACTGACCATCCCATTATCCCAAATGACTCCCACATATTTTAAATTGTGTGTGTGTGTGTGTGTGTGTGTGTGTGTGTGTGTGGTGGTGCTGCCCGGTGTGAGGGCCAAGGCTAGGAAAGTCAGTTCTCCTGCTGTGAACTGCAGAAATGATGCAGTTCCCATGTGACACACCTCCGCTCTGCATGTTCATGAGAGCGTCAGGGCCTCGAGGTTAAGCAAAAGTGACCTTGAGTGGAGGCATCCTTCCCGCAGCTCCCTGTGTGGCCCGAGATCGCTCAGTGCCATGTCTGTGCAGGATGCGGCTCACTCCCCCTTCTCCAAGTGGATTCTATTTTACAGAAGGATCCTTTGATCCTGTTACCGAGAGGCGAGTGGAGGCTGGCAGTGGGGAAGAAGCCAGAAGGCCGGAAAGCCACGTTACCCTTACTGTACTGCAAGGAAGCCCAGATGGTGCTCTTATCTCAGGCTCCCAAAATATACTCTGGGAAGGGAGCAGAGAGAGCACTCTGCTGACAGCGTTTGGGAACAGGCGTGCGGGCAGTCTATATTAAGACTTCAATATCCATCCCAAGCTATCACTGAGCATGACAACACCATGACTTTCCTTGGAAACCACTGGGCTTAATTTCTCAATGGCAGATCATAATTTTCATTCTTTCCACACTGTCTCTGTAACTTGGTCCAATCATTCAGCAAAGGGTTGGCATCAGATGTCATGGCTCCATCCAGGACCTCTGTCATTTGCCAGGGCAAATGTTGTTACCAGTAGACCTGGATTAGCTGGGGGGAAGGAGGAGGAGGAGGCCTTTTCCCCTTATAAAGCCAGAGCCTGGGACACTCCCAGGTGAGAGGGGCAATGTGGCTCCCAGCTGCAGAGGGGTGGCACTCCTGTGCTGGGCCCTGTGCCGGAGAGTTCCAAGGTGGAGACCAGTCCTTGTCTCAAGCTGATCCCAGCTCTAGAAGGGAGAAAACCAGTTCAAACAGAGAGGGCTTTAAAATTTATGACTCATCTTCACATCTGCTTCCTCTTTGGACTCACACAATTCTTGCTGTGATTCAGGCCAGGAAGCTTTGAAACCCTCTTTCAGATGGGAGAAACTGTGGACCTTTCTTGGTTACTTTTCTCTCGTTGCTGAGACAAAATACCCAACACCAAAAATGAAGCAAAGAAAGGTTTATTTATTTACAGTCTGTGGAGGTTTCAGTCCATACTTGGCTGGTTCTGAGGCAGAGTGGCACATGGCAGAGGGCAACAGTTCATGGTGGCAGATCACAGCAAAAACAACCAGCAAAAGGGAGGAATGGCTGCAAATAGCCTCCTTCCTTCACTCGCATTGTAAACAGCCTACCCCCACCCAGGGGGTAGCTCAATGAAGATAGTTCATGAAGCTATCATGAAGCTCACGAAGCAATCATGAAGATAGCTCAATGCACAGGGGCTGTAGCTCTCACACAATCTCCATGCCCTCCTCTTCTGCAGGCTCAGGATGTGTACAAAGTAAGCACCCCGGCTTCCTGCCAAGTCACTCAGCCAAACCTCTAGACTCCCCAAGTTGACACAATGCGCCAACCATAACAGGACCCTAAGTTCGCTTAGCTGTAAGCAATAAATCCTAGACTTGAACCCAGGCTTCTTGTTCCCAAAGCTATTTTCCATCTCTAGTCTTCTGTTCAAGTGGCTTCTTGCATTTGGTGTCTCCTCCTTCCTTTTATCTACCCATTCTGTCTTGCCTGACCTTTGATTTAGAAAAATTACAGTAGCTCTCAGTAAATTACCATTACCATTTACTGAGAGGTTTCCATGTGTTTGTAGGCTCCCAAGTGCCTTATGGGTGTCAGCTGTCATATCAGATAGGCAGGCAGAGATTATTGTTTCCATTTAAGGGAGGCAGAAACAGAAGCTGCAGAGGTGGGATGACTTGGTTGCCATCAGGTAGTAGAAAGCTTACCCAGGGGTCAAACCTGGTCTTCCTTGGGCCTCAGGAGCACCTCTTGCTGCCTGAATGTTGCTCAGAGCCTCCCTCAGCCTTCCTGTACCTCTGTGACACCAACTCTGGTACGATCCTGAGGGCATCATCTTCCCTGGTTGGGCACTGGTGGAAGGGGTCAATGATCGCCACTGTAGCTGTCTTTCTCTGGCCCTATCTGCCCGATCCACACTACGTTCAAGTCTCCATGTGTTATATGCATGGCCACCACCACCACTAGCAAACATTATCCAACCAGTTGTGTGAACTTGTTGTGCAAAGCAGTTCACATGCATGATCTCTTGTAAGCTTCTCAAAACCCTGTGTATGAGAACCTTCAAATTTCAACTCCAAATTGTAGACAAGGAAACTGAGCCTCAGAGATATTAAGCCCTGTGTCCAAGTCACAAAGTTATTATAGGGTTTGTGCCTGATACCAAAGAGAAGGTGTTAATTACTAGGCTACACAGTCCACAGTTAGGTCAGTAGTATGGATTCGGGGTTGTCCATCAGCCTTAAGGTGCTGACTAAACAAATGCACCCTGTGCAATGAGGCCTCTTGCATTGCAGGGCACTGCTTAGTGTCACATGTCGGGGAAAAGGCACAGGGGCCCATTCTGCATACCGCCCTTCTCCTCAGCCCACAGCCTCAGCTTCCTCTGCCAGGGGTCCCACACTCTGAGGTTGGACGGAGCTGCCTGTGCATGTGTTGGGTCAGCAGCGAGTCTCAGGTTCTGTCTCCCTGAGGTAGAGCTACCACAAACACAACTACCCTCCCTGCAGGGCCAGCTGCTTGGCTCCCCCAGCCACTAATGCTTTCTACCTCCCTGCCTTCCCGCCCAGGGTGGTCCTCCAGAGCCCCATGGCCCAGTCCCAGCATTTCCAGTCTCCTTTACAACGTGCACGCTGGCATTTGAGGGGCTGCTTGTGCTCTCTGCCCACACCTCACAGATTCACCCATTTTGGCCTTTGCCCAAGTTGTTCGTCTTCACCCGGCATAGCTGTTTAGTTTTAAGCAGTGATTTCTGCCAGTTGAAAACCTCTGCTAAATTTCCATCCTCCTCAGCTGGCTTTCTGGATTTCTCTGTTGAATCTGCTCTCATTTTCCTTTTGAATTCTTATAACTCTACTAAAACCTGGATTTTACACTGTTTTAAATTGTACTTTAATACACTTACAGCAATTTACCTATAGACTGTAAGTAGTGGAAAGTGTTAGAAATCTAACCCCACCCCTTCTGCTCAAGAACACTCTGACTTAGGGCAGTGAGTTAAACTCTCAGAATCTGAGTTTCTTCACCTTTAGGGTGGGGGTCAAACCATTGACTTCTCTGCTTGTTTAAGGATTAGATAACTTTAACATGAGAAACAGCCAGACCACGTCAGCAGGCACTTAAGGAATCAGAAGTTACACTCTGCTTCACTTTCCTGCTTGCCTTTCCCTCCAAATACACGTCCCTTCTCTCTCTCTCTCTCTCTCTCTCTCTCACACACACACACACACACACACACACACACACACCACTATTGCCACCACAGAACAATCATGAAGATAGCTCAATGCACACTGCGTGAAGGACCACACTGGAACTCTACGTTTCATCAACTTTTCATTATTTTTGTCACCTTAATTAACACTGGGTGGGGGTTGTTGGCTTCAGCCAGTGCAGTAATAAAGCTAACTAACATTTACCAGATTCTATGCTTTATGTTAGGGGTTGCACTTGGTGTTTTCTGGACATTGTCTTATTTGATCCTCCCAATGAATACCCTGAAAGGTTAAGGAATAACCTTTTTCTTGAATTGAGATGTGATATTTCTGCATGTTTATAGGTTATGGTATTCCAATATAATATATGTATATGATGTGCAATAGTCAAATGTGTGTAATTGGCACTTCCATCTCCTCAAATGATATTTTTATCATCCCCATTGTACAGATGGGAGCATCAAGGCTTGAGGAGTTTAAGCAGTTTCATCATCTCATTTTCAAAAAATAAGTCGAAGTAGAATGTGAAAGCTGGGAGCCTAATATTGGAGTCTGGCTCTTAACCTGAAGGCAAAATGAAAGCGAGGCCCAGATTCCCTGTGTTATTTCCAGAGTCCTCGCAGCGTGTCAGGAAGGGCTGTAGGAAAACTCACACCGTGATTCCTCTGCAAGGGCTACCTGCCCAGCTCTTCCCGGACAGCTTAAATGAGCAGAACAAGGCCAGACACCTTGTCCTCCCCACCTCCTCCCTGCACAGCTAACATAAGTCCCGCAGCTCTGGCTCTGTTTGGGGCGGGGGGGACTTCCAGTGAGTTCTGCAGGTCAGAAGCCCAGGAAGAGCCCCCACAGCTCAGGTCCTGCAGAGGCTGGCTTAGGCATGCCCAGGACACAGGCATCCTCTCTGTGGTGGGCTGCGACAAAAGCCACACCTCCCTCTGGCCTCCCTGAGGTGAACAGTGCCGTGCTCCAAGGCCTGTTGGGTTGGATGGGTGCCAGAAACAGCCTGTCTTTGCTTACTAGGGCCTGGGATTTAAAGCTGGCTTGAGCAGGGATGAGAAAATAAACTTCTTTGTTCCAGCCTGGAGCTTCTTTAGGGTTCATTTTGCATCTTCAGTGAATGGGAAGAAGGATCGTAGATGACCCAGATGGCTGAGACCATGGCAGCCCAAAGCAGTCCCATCCACCAGCCCCAGTCAGTGGCAAACCACTGCCTAGGGAAGGGAAACTGATGAACACCGTGGAGATTTAGGGTCCAAATCTCAGTTTCTCCCAAAGCCAGCTCCTTCTCCTGCCGCCCTGAACTCCAGCCTGCATCTGCTCCTCCCTCCACGTCCCCTCCGAACCCGCAGCATCCTCCCAGCACCCCGTTTATAAATGTGGCTGTCCAGGGGCGCACGTGTGTTCCTTTCCGGTGGGATCCACATCTTCACGCAGCCCTGCGGATCTCAGTGATATTTCTAGCAGTGGGGGCAACAGCTGGCTCTGTGCTCTGTATTCCCAGGGCTGTTGTTTCAGTTCAGGGCTTCCACTAACCTTACCTGGATGATTGTAGAACTTTCTACCTGGTGTTGCTGATGTCGGTCTCAAGTCCTCCAGGACTCCCACGGCAGCCATTGTGTGTGGGGGGGCGAAGTCTAAACATTTCCCTCCCCTGCTTAGGGACCCTTCTGTGTCGTTCAGTGTTCCTGGCTCGTGTCCATGACCTGAAAGGCCCTTTGTAACCTGCAGCCTCATCTTCCGCTGCCCTGCTAGCTGCACACAGCAGCCACGCCAAACTACTGCAGCTTGCTGGGTGTCTGTCTGCACATCTGAAACTTTCAACGTGCCTTCCTTCCTGCCTGGAAAGACCTTCACCCTGGGATCATCTGGAAAATGCTTGCTCATCCTTCAAACACTGCTCAAGCCCCACCCTGTAGGTGGTGATTTTCGTTAAGCAACTGTGCCACTTCAGGCCCATGGCACCCTATATGGAGGGCTTTTCTGCCCCGTATTCTGATGGTTTGCTTGTAGGAACAGCACTCAGGACAAGAGGAGGTGCCTGCTGCCCCGTGGCTGAGAGAAGGCATTTCCCCAAGGCCGTCACAGTCCCTCGCACATCACCGATGCATAGTATACTTGTTGATATGGATAATTCTCTCAAATCGTTCATGGCAATTTATTTCAGCAGAGCACAGCCACCCCAGGAAAGAAAAACGGTCTTCTTACTTGGGAAAAAAAATGACTTGACATATCTCAAAACTGTAAAACCCTCGAACAAGCACTTTGTCCTTCTTCTGTGGTTCCTTTTCCTTCTTTAGTGCGTGACTGTGGTCTGGATGAAGTTGTGCATGTTTCATTCACTTCCCAGTTCTGATTGTTATCGGGGAGGGGGGACGGGCCAGAGCAACAAATAATTTATTGCAGCGTTTTCCTTCCGAGAGACGTATACAGAGAAGCCTCTGAAGTATTAGTGGTGGGGCAGATGCTATGATTTGCATTTTATTAATTAACCCATACATCTACCCGTCACTCTTCCTTTTCCGTGGCCTTCCTCACAGCAGTGGTGCACGCTTCTGCTGCTAGTAAATTGGCACAATAAATCTGGGGAGACCACCTCTATTTCCAGCAATTCGCTTAGCATTTTATCACATGGCTGTGGTCTCAGAATTGAAGTCGGTTAAAAAGATTAATACCATTTAGCACCACCCCGAAGGGAGATGCCAGAAGTCTAAGTTCCCGTTATTCATGTCTTCATTTCCTTTGTGCGTGTATTGTGATAAGCAGGCCCATCCTTTTTTAGGCTGCTGCTAATAACTACTTAAAATGATTAAGGTAACTAGTTATTTCCTGTAAGAAAATTGCTCTGCTGTCATTAACGTGGAATTAACACGGCCCCCTTTTCATCTTCAGCATGGAGCCTTTTGCCCTCAGTTGCCTTAAATAAACACGCAGAATCATCTCCTGGAGGCTGCGTGCTGCTTCACAGAAGATGAGCTCTGAGGAGGTGAGGAGGGAAAAAGCCCAGCTTTGCAGAGCACACAGCTTAAGGAGGTGCTGCTAGCGCCCTGTAAGCATAGCCCCCTACTGTGTTTGTAGGAGGAATTAGCATACAGGCCTTTCTGTGCAGCTTGAACAATGTGAATGGAATCCATGACCCTTTAATGCCCCCAATCCTCTGGACCAGCAGTTGAACATTTTTCTCTCCCCTGGATGCACGCATGGCATTCACCCATGGACACCCTCTCATAAGAACACCCTGCTTTGAAGTGTCAATACCTTACAGTGACACAGAGCACTGCCTGTGATCATTGCTGGTACCATCGTATTAATGGTAAGTCAGCACTAGCTGGCTATCAGCTATTTCAGCACAAATAATATTAGAGGGGGTTATTTAAAGTGGAATATGTAAACACAGTTGTACAAATATTTGTTTGAGTACTGTATCAGTCTGCTTTCCCAATACAGGGATGTAGTATCTGGTGCTCACAACTTGAAAAAGGAGAGGTTTAATTTGGCTTATAATTTCAGGGTACACAGTCCATGGCTGGCTGGTTCCAAGACAGGAATATTGTACATGGAAGGATGTGGGCACCCTGCTGAGTGTACGGTGTCTGGAAATAGAGCAGGTAACTGTATTAGAGAGGAAGGGGCAAGGGACCAGAGAGATTAAGACCCCCAAAGCCAGCCTCCATGGCTCATTCAGAGATACCCAGAAGTCTGCTGTGGTCGTGCCTTGTGCATATCCCAACACTAATCGTGCTGACACAATGCAGCATGACCACTACAAGCACCTATTTTCAATTCTTTCACTGTAGAATTGCTGGGTTAGCTGGCAATTTGTTCTTAGCTCTGTGAGGAATTGCCAAACTGTCTTTCTGCATTTGTGAAGTAGGTACTTGTGCTGGGCACTGATGAAGATTCATGAGACGGCGGACTTGGATGGTGAACTTCTATAGGTAGGAGGAGGCTGGAGGGGCCTAGGTAGGCCAAGAAGTCTGGGAGCTGGCCCAGTCACCTCTTCTGTTTGCTCACTGACTCTTGAGCTCTCTCCCCACCTTAGCCACCTTCTGTGAGTGCTGGCATCAGCCAGAACGTCCCTTAGGGCTAATTAGAAATGCAGAATCCAGGGCCCCACCCCCACTTCCTGCACCAGCGCCTCTGGGTGAGCCTGTGGCCCAGGACTCTTTTTCTAAGAAGCTCTCCAGGGGACCCTGAGATCACTCAGCTGGCAGAGCTCTGGGCTCGGTGTAGGTGCAGCGTCACAGCCACCCTCTCTCTGCTCATATCAGAAAACACATTGGCTGCAAAGTGAGAGAGACACTGCTTTAGAGACAGATCTGAATCTGCTCTAATCGACAGAAAACAAGTCATGGCAGCACAGCTCGTGTAGGAACCTACGTGTGCCTCACTTCTCCTATACTGACAACCACACCCTAAATTCCAGGTGCTTCTGCATGTAGAGTCACCTTGGTCCTCTCAACTTATCACTGCAGCAGTAACCCAGGGTCTGCTCAGCAGTTCCAGGGACTGCGCTCTTCCTTGGTGCCCTCCCAACGCGCACATGTAATGACTGACCTGCTGTGGAGTCCATGCCGCAGAGGAACCCCGGGTCCCCCCGAATAGTCAAGATCCCTCGAGACGTGATATTTTGGTGTTCGTTTTAAGGAAGTGGCTGTGAGGTAGTGCGTTGAAAGAGCAGGGGATTTGCTGTCCAAGAGATTGGGATTCAAATCCTGGCTCTGCCGCTCGGAGTTGAGTATGTTTCTTGCTTTTGTGAGTCTCCAGTGTTCTGTCTGCAAGATGCGCTAATCATATCTGCTCTGTGCAGAAATACCTGTCTGATAAGTAGTTCTTCTTCCTGTTGTGATGATGTGTGAGGAGCTCCCCATGCTCCTGCTTCCCTTCTCCTTCTCATCCCCTTTTAATAATTAAAGGAAGAAACACGGGGAGAAGAGGCAGAGGTTGAAGTAGGGTGGAGGGATGCGAGAGGAAGACAGCTGGAGAGAGAGAGGAAGTGCTCACAAACGCCTAAAGATTTCTCGAATGACTCCGGTCCCAGTGGTCTCTTCCTGTCTCTAAATGCTTACTATCTGTGTGCACCGTGTCCAGAACTCTTTTTTAACTCAGTGTTGGGTGAAAGGTTAAGTGTCAAAATTAAAAAAAATAAAAGGGGAAAAAACGCGGCGGTCCTCGCAAAGTTACACCTAGGAATACCATCTATCCCAGAAATTCTACCCTGAGGTATGCACCCTAGAGAATTAAAAACAGTTACGCAGACAAAACCATGTTCTCTACCCTCAGGGCAGCATTATCCATAATAGCCCAAAGGTGGAAACCACCAAGTGTGTATTCGTGGGTGAACGCGTGGACAAGTCATACGGGAGAACCACACAGTGGAATATCGTTCAGCCATAAGAGTGAGCCTGTGTAGTCTACAATGTGGGCCAACCTTGGACGCTTAGAAGGTGACAGAAGCCAGGACAAGAGGTCACATTTGGGGAGCTCCACTTACGTAAAACACTCAGAACTGATAAATTCGTAGAGACTGAAAGCAGATTGCTGCTGGCAGAGACTGGGAGAGGGAGGAATGAGGACGAACTTAATAGCTACCAGAGTTCTTTTCTGCAGTTATTAGAGTGTTTTTTAAACTATATAAAGGTGGTGGTTGTACAACACAGAATGTAGTGTCACAGAATTGTTCACTTTAAAAGCTTAATTGCATTACAATTAAAAAAGTATGAAGGGCAATGAAGGTTGAGCTTGAATGTCTGACTGGGGATCTTTTTTTTTTGTTGTTGTTTTGTCTTTTTGAGACAGGGTCTCACTATGCAGTTCAGGCTGGCCTTGAGCTCACTTTGTAGCCAAGGCTGGCCTTGAACTCACAATGATCCTCCTGCCTCAGCCTCCAGAGTGCTAGGATTAAAAAGACATCTGCCACCATGCCCGGCAGTGACTTTGGGTATTCTGGAGGGACACAACCACTCAGAAGGATTTCTCCTGTCCTTTATCTTGCTGTAACTGAAAATTCTCCCTAGCCTCATGTGGCACTTAGAGAGAACTAACTGCCTTGCAGCAAGGATACATGTTTAGAGACCCAGCCTGGCTGGTCCAGGGATTTCAGGTTAAAATCAGGAACTACGGTGGTGTCAGCAACTGAGCTGCTTCTTAGAGAGGTTGAGCCTGTGAGACAGGGCCACAGGGACGATGTGATGCAGCCAGCGGTAAGCCAGGAAGGACTAGGGTTCAGTCAGCCTCCTGAGAAAGGCAGATCATCCAACCCAGCCCGCAGTCATCCATCAGACAGTTTGGGACGATCAGGAGTCCCCCACTCCCCAAGTTCCAGTCTCTCTCTTTACCTTGATTAGCAAAGCCAAGCCCCCGGGGATGGTAAGCCTCTCCCTCCCTCAGGGATTGGCTGGGACATTGGAAGGGAGCTTTGAGGAGAGACTGAGGATAGAGGGAAGGAAGGAACCAGCATTTCTGAAATACAAAAAGAACTAATACGAAGAACTAAGTTGAAGCCCATGTCACTCTCTGGTTTGGAATGGCCTTAAAACTAAGAAGGTGTTCTAGAAAATGATCGGCGAAAACCCAAAACAGAACGGAGGAAGGATGCTGTTGCACGACACCCCGTTAGGCTACGAAATTAAAATTTCAGCATCCGCAGATAACGACTCTTTGGAGCCGCCATGTTCACCTGTTTGCAGTTCGTCTGTGGCTGCTTTCCCACTGCAAAGTCAGGATTGATTAGCTGCAACTGGTACCTCACGGTTGGCAAAACCTAAAATATTTATTGTCTGGCCTTTTGCAAGAAACAGTGTCTCCATCCTTGGTATAAAGTTGTAAGGGGTTGCGGGTGAGAGCGAGATGCCACTTCCTGCTTGCTGGACTAACCTGGGGCAACCTCAAGGAGGAAGAGCATGAAATGTTATGGCTAGCGAGTGGGACCCAGCTGGCAGCCTGTTGTGAGGAAGGGAATCCAGTCAGTGCAAAGGCTTGGCAGGAAGCAGGTGGTGCAACTGCGGATCTCAGTGCAAAAACCTTTACCAAGCCAGGCCGCTGCACAGACTGCCAGTGGAAGGAGCATCAAAACTTCCCTCTGAATGGGAAAGAGAGATGATCAGAAGCAAAGGAACCAAGTCCCTGACTCTGGAAAGTGAAACCAGCTGGACACAGTATGGCGGACTGACAGGGTCTGACAGTAATAATGAAGCTGGGCACTGGTGAGGGTTTGGAACCCAGGGGGCCCTGAAGTTGGGGGAGGAAACTGTTCCTCAGGGAGTGTTTGGACCAGGGGCAGGGGGTTTTGGTTGAATGGTCTGTCCCCAATGCTAGCAGCACCTTCACTAACAAACTCAGGCTGGAGACCCTTCTGTAACATGGAATGACTGGGGCTTGAGGGATAAAAAGACTTGAAAAGGAAACAAAACGTGGATGCTGTCAAACAGAGACCAGGACAGAAGGTGTATTGATACAAACGCTTGGTAGTTCAGCCAAAAAAATTCTGTTTCCCTCTGAACCCTGGGAGAACCAGGATCCCAGGGCAAGGTACACATCCAAAGACAACCTAAGTGTTAGGGGATATTCACAGTGACTATGAAAGACACCTCTTCATTCAGCCTTAACATTCCCGGTGGCTAGATTGCTGGCTTGGGAATTTGAAAGAGCTGGATATTATTTCAGCTTTGTCTCTTCCTAGCTGGGTGAACCTGGGCAAGTTATTTAAATTTTCTTGAGCTTAATTTTCTGATCTGCCAAGTAAATTTCATAAAAGATCGTTGCAAGGACCAACTGAGAATGTGTGAGACAAGCCCAGCACAGCACAGGGGCCCGTCGTGGTGCCTGGAAAGCGCAGTTCCCTCCCCTCTGCTTCAGTGAGCACAGACCGATTCCTGCTGCCCACAGCGCTGCTCTCAGGCAGCAGTTCACAAACGAGGGGGAGCAGTGTTAGCCAAGCATGGCAGTGCTGGGTGGGAGGTGGGTTTCTCAGCCTGGGCACTGCTGAGATTCCGGTCTGGATACCTCTGTGTTGGGTGATGTCCTGTGTCCTGGGCGTTGTTTAGCAGCGTTGCTGGCCCCACTGGGTGCCAACAGCACCCCACTTCCAATCCTGACAGCTCAGTCTCTAGGTTCTGACCAGTGCTCCCTGCAGGCAGCATGGCCTTTGGTGGACAAGCAATGATTTAAAAAGTTGTAGCTATTCTGGAGGAAGGGGGCAGTATGAAATTGCTTTGTTTTTATTGTTTAAGTGAAACCCTCCAAAGCATAAACCTCCAAACTCTATGGCCTGTGACTACTACAATGCACTAGGTTTTTACTGAATGCCGGGCCCAGTTTAGGTCCTAGGGCCAGATAGAAAGAAGACATGGCCCCTGTTTTTCAGGCACAAGCAGGCTTTCTAATTTTTTCTTTGTGGAGTTGCACCCCGGGAGGAAGGCCCATGAAACCCTGGCTGTCAGGAAGCTGCTTGTCCTCCTTTGCTCCAGGCAAGGCTGCCATGGGTTCTCTGTTGAACCTGCGAGTGAGCAGCCAGACCAAGGAGAGGGGAGGCTGGGTGAATTCATGCTAGTGTTTATTCTGAAAGCAGTGCAAGCTGAAATTGCTGGGAAAATAAAGTCTCCTTGCCACTGTGAGGGGGCTGGCCTTTGTCCCAGGGCACTCGATTTGGTTGACAAGGCAGATCATTTGGGATGTGCTGTTACTCGACTGAGTGTAACACATTTTGAGCTCAAGGCAGAAGGTTGGTCTTGTAAATCAGGAGATAAGAAAAATAAATGTCCTGGGTCAGGCCACCCTGCTCCGTGGTTAAAGGTGAAAGGGGCTGGTGAAATGCAGTTACTCAGTGTGGGAAAGTGGAAGGAATTCAGTAAGCCTGCCACATTCTTCCTTCAATGATCGTTTACTGCTAGCCCCAAAGGTTTTACCCTGCCCCCCAACCTAAGGCCATGTTCTCTATGAGAAAATTCTAGAACAGGGGATAAGGGTTGGAAACAGGAACCTGTCTTTCTAACACCCATAATCAGAAGTGGACAGAGCACTTATCTCATTTAATTCACACTAAAGTCCGGTGGGTGGAGAGTTCCCGATGAGGCACACACTGACTACACATCTGGACGTCTTCATCTCTCCCTTTGACCTACTGAACCGAGCTCTGGGAAAATATTAAAAAATTGGTGCTTTTAACCATCACTTCAGGGGCTTCTAATGGTTTGGCTAATTCGCAGAAACACCTCATCAAACCGTAATTCATCATCTGCAAGTCCTAGATGTGGAGACAGGGCTTTGCCTGACCTCTGCTTCCTAACCCTTTGCCTGGCTTCACACTGCCTTCTTACAAATGCCGGGTTCAGTTATGACCCAGACGAGGTAGGCTCACGATTGGTCTCTGGTCTGCAGGTCAGCTCACCACTCAGGGCGGTGCAGAGCGGGAAGCCCGTGGGACTGCGGTCTCGAGGACTTGAGTTACAGCTCTGCAGCTGACAAGCTCTGTGACACTGGGCAAGCTAGGAAAGCTTTCCTGCTCACGGTTTTCTTTATCTGTAAAATGGTGATAAAATACTCGCACCAACCGCCTCTCAATTCATTGTGTGGAGCGAATGAGATCACAGATAGGAAAGAGCTGTGCCCTTGGAGAAACCGCCTGGGAAGTCGCCATACTGTCCAGCCCCGATGCAGTCTACGACCAATGATCTACGTTGCTTTTTTAGGTGCGACGCATGAAGCTCTGAACTTCTCTTTCCGCCTCGGCATCACTTTCCACTGTGCCGTCCGTGCGAAGACAAGCAATTCACGTTTATTGACAGATTAAATACAGTAGCAATAGTGCTCCACTTCAAAGGCTGCTCCTGTGTCAGAAACTCCATAGTAGGCTCAATCTCTAAAGTCGTCTGACTATGCATTCAAAAGCTCCTCATAGGTGACAGCAAAGGCTCCCCTGGCTTGATTTGGGGAACTGATTGCTAACCAGGCCCTCACCAAGCCAGATCAAGGGCTGTCCGTGCCTTGCGAGTGCGCCCTCTGGTGGCTGAGACTGTCAGCGCGCCTCAGCTGCCGCAATGGTTTCTCAGAGGTTGGCGTTCTGTTCTCCGGAAACCGTGAACTCTGTACACCATCGCACATGGAAAAACACGGTGTTGCAGATGTGATTAAAGATCTTGAGATGGGAGGTGATCCTGGGTTATCCAATGAGCTTCTTGTCATCACAAAGGATCCTTAAGGATGAGAGAGGGAAGAAGCGAACACAGAAGGGGTGCGAGGTCCTAGAGAGTCTGACCCTGGAGCTGAGTGGAGCACCGAGCTCCGCTTATACCTTGATGTAGCCAGGCGAAACCCAGTTTGGACCTCAGAATTAAAAGATAATCAGTGTGTGTGTTGTCTTATCCATGGGGCCCTGGGTGGCCCTGAGTGTTGTACGACACCCGGTGTCCTGTGGGCACCAAATACCAACCTTGCTCCCAAGTCATGTGCCCACCCGTTCCCAAGTGCCCCACGGGGTGCTGACAGGGCCTGGACCTTGGGGAGGGGGTAAAGGAGCCTTTTGAGAAGGGGGGTTAGAAAAGGAGAATTTGAAGAGCATATTTAAACTCTGGTCCTCAGTATTAATTTGCTCGCCCTGTGCCTGGCACTCTTGTGCACCTGTACGGGTCCCTGGCACATCAGGGCTCACCCAGGTGCTTGCTAAGAGTTTGTGAAGAGAGTACATTGATTCTTTGATTAATTATCTCTTAGGCTTCCAAGGAGGGTTTATGATGCCTTAAAATATTAAAGAGTAAGCTGAAAGTAATGAAATAAAATCTCATTAAAAGGAGCAGAGAAAGCTGCGTGGGATGCTGGGGTGGGAAGTTGAGGCTGGGTAGGGCTTTTCTTGTTTCTGAGTTCCACCTTTGGCCTTGAATTTCTACCTGCAGAAGGTACACAGGCTGTATCCGCTCGACTACCCCTTTTAGGGCTTCTTGGTAGATCAAAGGTGAATTGGAGGAGGTTCCTGGGAGGGATCCATTATTTATTGGGTATGGCTCCTTGTGGATTCATAAGCTAAAAATGCCAGTCAATGTTTGATCTCCAGAAATGTCCTTTGCAATTAGGCCACAGATAGTTGAAGCATGCAGCTGGCTCGATTGGAGACAGGTAGAAGCGTGCTGGTGCGGGAGGGTTATTAAATTACTGAGATCCTGGGGGCTTTGCATGCGGGGTGTATGACGTCGGGATGCAGAGGTGATGCCTGCAAATCACTTGAGGCCCTCTTTAAGTGGCAACATTCAGGACAGCAGGGGAAGCCCCCCAGGCAACAGGGGGAAGGAGCTCTTGGATGTCATTGTGTCTTCTGAGTAAAGAAAACAAACATCTCCAAGCCCAGCCCCCAAATTTCTTCCCACCACTGCAAAGATGCCTGGTTCAGCCGCTCTGTTATTGATGTTAATGACCCACATAATGGCCCTGCAAGAAGGATTTCAAATCTGCAAATGACAGCTTTTGCAGGCACCGCACATCCCTGAGCCTTGCAGTCAAATGCAGAGGGGCCCGGATCATTGAAGGACTTGGGATAATAGATGATAAAATGCAGTTTAATGTGGACAAATGGAGAATGATGTATCTTGGAACAAACAGTCAGAAGGAGGAACAGCTGCTCAATGAATTGGTTTGCATGAGGCTGACCAGGGAATAGAGATGGCCAGAGTAGCAGCCAAATGGTTGACAGAGGGAGGCTGAGAGGTGGGGTCTTGACTGCAGGGAAAAGAGCCCCAGAGAAGCCCAAGCAGGAGAGCGGCCAGGTCACCCTTCACCTTCAGGTGCCCAGTATTCCTCGAACAGGGATTGGCTGCTGCTTTTCAGGCTCCCTTGCCAGACCTTCTGTTCAGCTTCCTGATGTCAGCATTTGACTGTGCTCAGGACTTATTTGCGGGGTGCCCTAGGGCTTGGACCTCAGCCTTCTTGTCTCCAAGCTTATAATTTCTTCAGAGAATCTCAGTCAGTCCTTTGACTTTAATTAGCATCAGTACCTTGATGATACTCAAACGGAAATCTTCACTTAACCTCTCCCTAGAACCAGGTCAGTGGGTCTGCAAACTTCTCACATACTAAATACATATTTTTGAAAGATCCGAGGCCAACTGAGTGAGGACTGCTGAGGGGCTGTATGCGTGAGCGTCCAGGCCTCCGTTTTGACTTTGTAGACTATTTCAGTGTGTCACTAAGTTTGAGAAGCGCTGTTTTGTATTATTCTCTCCTTTCCCATCAGGCCCAGCTACTCTGGTCTGAAGTCTACCAAACTCATTGCCATCTTTGGAATTTTGCTCCATTTCATTTGCCTAAAAAGTGCTTTCCTGCTCTGCGGGGTTCATTGGCCTGGACATTTAGATCACACTGTAGGTGTAATTTTCTTAGGGAGCTGTTCCTTAGTTATCCAGTATGAATCACTTATCACCGTTTAGCATTTGCTTATTTACATGTTATTTATCAACCCCACTAGAACATCGATTCCATCAAACATCATTGTTGTCTATGTTGACCACTGCTGAATTCTTGATGTTTAATATGGAGATGCCCAATATATTTGTGTTGGATGAAGGAGTACATTTTGTCAATGAAGACTGTGAGGATCAGGGAAACTGCATTAGGATTTTCTCGTTTGTGGTGGCTGAACTCTGTGGCCTGTCCAGTAGTTCCCAGGGCTTGTCAAAGACACAGTTTTTTTCTTTTTTTTTTAAATCTAAAGTGAAATGGGGAGAAAGAGGTCATTGTGGTTCTATTGGATTTAAGCAACTTGTTATATTTTTGAGATCATTTCTTTCCTGCATAAGAAATATGCTGTTAGGAGGTGGGCTCTGGTTAGAGGTGGGTCACTGGAAGTGTGACCTAGAAGGCTTTAGCCTCGTTTCAGCTCCTCCCTTCTGTCTCTCTGCTTCCCAGCCACTATGGGGTGAGGAATTTTCCTCCACCGTGCCCTCCTGCCACGCTTTTTTTCCTTAGAGCCAGCTTACCATGGACTGAGCCCCCAAAGCCATGAGCAGGATTAAACCTCTCCTCCTCCAAGTTTTGGGTGTCAGGAGTTGTGTCTCAGCAATGGGAAAGTTGAGTCATACATCTAATAATGTTCCTAATTGTTTTTTCTAAAAATATTGTGATTGTGGTCTCTAACTTCAAAGACCACCTCAGTGACCCTAAACTCTGTGTAGTTTCCTGTCATGCAGTATAGAGTTGAAAGCAACAGGATATTGAGAAAATGACGGTGTGTGACTTCCAAAGTGACACCATCACTGCAGCTCCCTTCTTATGCCCTCTTGGACTACTTGCTCTGGAGAAAGACAGCTGTGGGACCGTGAAGACCCTCAAACAACCCCATGGAGAAGCACACGTGGGGAGGAACTGAGGCCTCCAACCACCAGCCAGCTCTGACCCACTGTCTACATAAATGTGCTACTATGGAAGTGAAGCCTCCTCTCCAGCCGTGCCTTCAGGTGACAGCAGGCCCACGTGCCCTTCCACTGTAACCTCTTGCAACGACCTCCTCGCTAATTCACTCTGATCCGTGATCCCTGGAAACTATGTAAGATAATAAATGTTGATTGTCTAGCTGTTAAGTTTGGGATAAGGGCTGGAGATATAGCTCAGCAGCACAACGCTTGCCTGGCAAGTGCAAAGTCCCGAGTTCAATTCTTGGTATCCCCTAAAAAGTGTGGGATATTATTTAGCATTGGAAAACTAGAATATTAATATTGACTCATAAAAACCCAAGAATTCACAGACCTCTGTACTGTCCTAAGCACTTCTGAATTACAGTCTTTGCCACTAGCCAGTTGAACCAGGAAACATCTCTAACCTTCAATGTTTTTATCTGAGAATGAGAGTAACATTCATCATTGCCTCTTTAGGTTACAAGATTAAATGAGACGACGCTTGTGCTTGGGACTATTATTTGTTGTAATGCATGTTACTCATTATCAGCATTTTTATTTTACGGGAATGACTGTATTATTCCATTCCTCCACGGCTTTGCCATCTCACACTCTCTGCCTGAAGTTCATCTCTTGCCTCATCTGCCTGCAGAGCTATCTCTCCCTCTGGACCTAGTACAAGTGTCTCGTTTCTGCACTGCATCTCCTGACCATCCTGGAGTAGCTGCCCCTTTTCCCCTTGGTCCCTTTCTTCTCCTCTCTGCTCCAGCACTCATCACACAAAGTTAGTCCGTTAGGCGCACACCCGTCTCCCCCATCAGAGGCAGTCAGATCAAACACCTACCTGGCGCTTTCTATGGGCCAGTTACCACCTTAACACTTCTACGTATACTGGCTTGTAATCTTCACAACAGTCCTATGAAGCAGGTGCTATTATCAGCGTCTCTACTTTATGCCAGAGGCAACTGAGGTCCAGAAGGGTTAAGCATGTGGCAGAGCCAGGGTTCAAACCTGGGCACTTTGGCTCTCAAGGCTGTGCTGTTAACCACTCTTAACCATCCTACCCCTTCCATGAAGAGAGCACTCCTCGTGGACAGAAATCTCCCTGACTCACTGATGCCAGCCTCCTCTCCCCCTCCACTGGAATTTTTAGAAGACAGGACGCTTGCAATAAAAGTAACAATAGCCACTTACCATCCGCTGTTTAGATACTCTCCTGGGCACTTTACAATGCAGAGATTTTTAAAAATCCCCATCTACGAGCGAGAACCCTGGGGCTGAGGGAGGCTGAGTCATTCCCTGTGAGCCTCCCATGCTACAAGCTGCCAGAGGATCAGCGCTCCAGCCAGGGGCACCTGATCACAAAGGTCATTCTCTTTCCCAGCATCAGAGCATCCACAGTAGTCTGGGAATGGATGAGTATGTGACGGAATGTCATCTGTTGTAAAAATGGCAAAGGAGAAAGCTGACGATCCACGTGCCTTTCCTTCTGCTTTGAGAAGCTACTAGAAGAAAACATAAGGGGAAAGACTTCATGACATTGGTATGGGCAATGCTCTTTTAAGATATTGAAAACTAAAGTCAGTATGATTTGGAGTAATGAGGGCATCACTGAGCCACAGGGACGTGATGTCCCAAGAAGGGGAACACTGGTTTTGTGCTAGTTTTATTCTATATTATCCACTGATGGCCAGTGACAGTTGCCAGCATACAGGCTGATCTTTGCTGTACATTCTGAGCTGTCCCCAGCTTCCTGTACATCCTTTGGTCCTAGCGAACGTACCTGCTACCCTTCCTTCCTCCTCCCCTCTCTCTCTTCCTTCCCTCCCTCTCTCCCTCTCTCTCTTCCTGCCTCCTGTGTCATTTTAAATGACTTTATTTTAAATTAGCAAATGGACATTGTATTCATACTTTATGTAAATGTCTTGAAATACAGGGATCCCTCACCTACCATAGGAGTAACATCCCAGAGACCCCCGTGATAGGTGAAAATCCACGAAGTAGCACCGTTATATTTGTTATTTATGTATATATTAAGGCTTTATAAACCCTCCCCACACTCCTATAAACCTTTCCCACTCTCTTATAAACACTTCATATGCTCTTAAATACTTTCTACACCCTTAAACCTACATAATTTTAACAACACGTAAAATTCCACATGGGCACTTGATGTGAAGTGGACAAGGAGAGATGCTGAACATACGGGCACAGTGCAGGAGAACAAACAGACCAATGCTATGGTCATTGAGCCAATCAGCTCCCAGGATACAGAACATAGTGCTGTGGTTGGTCGCCTTCCCAATCAGCCAATAGTGTGCCATGTACAGTCTCACGTTGGCAAACTTGCACAAGTGCTAGTGGTGCACTGCATTTCCGTTGTGTACAGTCTGGTATTCATCCACTGATGAAATACATACTGTATTTTATTTTGATTTAGGATTCTTTTAATATGTTTGCATTAACATTTTTTATATTATTTTAAATTTTTTAGGCAAAAATAATTAAAATCATAAATATTACATGAATACTTATATACTGCAAAATCCCATGGTATAGTGAAAACTCTGCAGTACAGAATTAGATATACTTTTTTAAAAACCCATGATACAGTGAAGATGCAATAAGTGAACCATGCTATAGGGAGGGACAACTGTATATATACACTGTGAAATAACCAAATTGAGCTAATTATTATTATTATTACCTATTATTCACATCCTTATTTTTTATGGTAAGAACTCGGAAATGCATTCTCGGCAGTTTTCAAAAATACAACACACTGTTATTAGCTGCGGTCACCGTATTGTGCAGTAGACCTCTTGATCTCATTCCTCCTGTCTAACTGAAAATGTGTGTAATTTAACCCACATTTCTCCAGTCCTGTCCCCATTCTCTAGATACCGGGACCACCTGTTTACTTTCAATGAGTTACTTCTGTGAGTTAAACATTTTGAGATTCCCACCTTTGAGTAAGATCATTAAGCATCTGTTTTTTGGGTCCTGATTTATTTCATTTAATGTAATATTACTTCTCCAGGCTCATGAGGTTGTTGCAGATGACAGGATTTCTTTAATTTTTGAGGCTCAATAATTTTCCATTATATATGTGTGTGTGTGTGTGTGTGTGTGTGTGTGTGTGTGTGTGTGTGTGTGTATATATATAATTTCCATACCTTGATTATTGTTAATCATGCTGCAATGAACATGGTAGTACAAATACCTCCTTGACACACTGATATAACTTCTTTTGGGTATGTACGCAGTAGTGGGATTGCTGGGTCATACAGTACTTCTGTTTTTAATTCTTTGAAGAATCTCCGTACTGGCTTCCATAATGACCATGTTAATTTACTTCCCCACCAACAGCGTGTCAGAGTTCCCTTTTCTCCACATTCTTACCAACATTTTTCTGTCCCTCTTTCTTCCTCTCCTTCCCTCCTGAGTCTTCAGACTCCCCTCTTCCCTCACTGCCTCTCTTCTCCTCTTGTTTCCTTCCTCTTTCTTTCCCGCCTCCCCATCTTTTCCCCTTTCTTTTCTTCTTCTTTTTCTGTCTTTCATTCTTTTTTTCTCTGTACCTCTCTTTCTTGTTTTTTGGGGCAGGGGCCTGCTATGTCATCTGGGGTGGCCTGGAACTGTTGATTTTTCTGCCTCAGCCTCCTGGGTGCTGGGATTACAGGTGTGCGTCACCACACCTAGCTACGTTTCATCTTTTAGGTGATAGCTGTGAGGCGGTATCTCATTGCGGTTTTAACATCCACGTCTCGGGTGACTGGTGATGCTGAACATTTTCCCATATACCCCTTGGTTATTTGCTTTCTTGTGAGAAATGTCTACTGAGGTTCTTTGGACCCTTTTTTAGTTGGATTATTTATTTTCTTATTTTGTGTTCTTTGAATTCCTTATCGTGTTTTAGATATTAACCTCTTTTCAGATACATGGTTAGCAATATTTAGGTTGTCCGTTCACGCTTTCGCTCGTTTCCTTAGCTTTGTAAATACTTTCAGTCTGATATAATCACATTTGTCTATATTTTTTGTGTTTTTTGCTATTAATTTTAGTTTTTAATATCTTAAAAAAGCATTGCCCATACCAATGTCATGAAGTCTTTCCCCTTATGTTTTCTGCTAGTAGCTTTTCTTGCATCTCAATCTTTAATATATTTTGAATTGATTTTCATATGGGTGGTGAGAAAGAGGACTGGGGTCCTTCTTCGAATTGTCCAGGCACCATTTGTGGAACAGACTGTCCTTTCCCCAGTGTGTGTTCACGGCACCTCTGACACTCTTGCTTTTGAACTTGCCTGAGTCAATTTCAGATGTTACTAACAACAACAACAGCTATACCACCGACAGCAACCCTAACACCAACACCAACACCAACCAACAGGAATGCTTAAAAGCTGTGTGGCTCTCAAACCTCCATCTGGAAGTGTGTATTTCTGTGCTTTGGCCCTGGAGAATGGCTTGGTAAACCCCACGATCTTGATTTTCATCTGTGTTCACAGGTAGCTGTGAAACATGATCTGAAGAGATGAGAGTGGGATCTAAAGAAGAAAGCCTCACAGTAGAGCTGGACTGTCCCACCCCTTTCAGGTTATATCCATCCAGGCAAATTATGAAACTCACTGCACCTCTGTCTTCTAATCAGTCAAGTTGGGATACTAACACGCATTTCTGTCTCATTGTGATGACCCGGATGTCCTATTTCTTTCTGAGCTCGTATCTTTGATACCCTCCTGAGTGCACACCTGCTCTGGCTTTCTGTTTTATGGCTGTTTCTCAAATGCATGAGGTGAGTGCCTGCCTCAGGCTTTCCACACCAGCTCTTTCCTGTTTTTCAGACACTCCTCTTTCTGATGCCCTCTGTCTCATGACTCCCAGGGTCCCCTCGCCAAGAGGACCAACCTGACTTCTCTAATTTGTTCTCTGCCTGGGGCTCCTCCTTGTTTTGCTCAGCCTTCTTTCCAAAACCATTACCATCTCACTGATGCCAGATACTGCTTTAATTATTTATTACCTGTTTTCAACTGGTAGAACATAATCCACATGTGGACCAAAGTTTGTGTGTTACATAGTGGTGTGTCCCCATAAGTAACTATTGAATGAATGAATTAATTAATTAATGTATGCATGAGTGGAACTTCAAAGGCAGTGCTTGGCATATTGTAGGCAACCCCCAAAACACAGCTATTATGGTGTCAGCCTGGATACTCCCAGGCCACTTCATCAAGCCTGTTGGTGGGTGCCACTCACACCTGAGGTGGGGCTTCCCTCCTCAGTAAATCCATTCAGCCACACCCAGAACCACGCTAGTCCAGCTGGGGGATTAATGCAGATATCACACATGCTTTATCTATATTAATGCAGATATCACACACCCTAGATCCAGCCACCTCCAAAAAGCCCCCTGTGAGAGCATGAGGCTTTGAGGGGACACCCAGATATGACCTACAACAACACTTTAACCAACCTCCCTTCCTTCTCTCTCCCTACAGACTGAAACCTTGAAGTCTTACCCAGCATCTCCTTGTTCCCTCTTGCTGCAGTGTCTGGTAGCCTTTATCTACTCTCGCAGCTTCTGGGAGTTTGGTGGTTTTAGACATATAAGTGAGATCGTGCAATATTCATTGTTCTGGACCTGCCTTATTTCACTTAGCATAATGTCCTATGAGCTCATTTATATTGTCACAGCTGCAGGTCTTTATTTTTAAGGGCTCACTAATATCCCATTGTCTGTCTGTCTGACTGCCTGTCTGTTTTTCCATCTGTCCATCCATTCATCAATCTCTTCTTTTAACCAGAGACACACACAGCCTCTGCCCACATGCCTGCCTTCCAGGAGGTGTCCTCAGGTCTCTCACACATCATCTTTGCTTATTTTAAACAAAGATAGCTCTCCAGAGCATGGCAAAACAAAACCAGTCAGTTAAAAGAAAAAAGCACCATAGAGGAATCAGATGACTTAATGATCGCATGTTAGCTGACTGCTGTTCTCTCCGAAGGTTCAGTTCTACATGGCAAGTCTACTTGCACAGTCTCACAGATAGCCCATGGTCACAGGGTATTGCTCATCTTGTCACAATGAAATCTATCAAATACAAAATTCTCCTCAGCAGATGTGAACACCAGTTTCCTCCCCACATGGGGCTCAATCTCATCATAACGCAACATTTTGGTGGGATTTATGGGCAGACAGTTGCAGGGTGAAGAGGGGGTGACTGTTATTAGTATTAATTACAAGCACTTGCATTCATCTCATACTTTATGTTTTTTTCGATAACTTTCCTCAGCTGTCCCCTCCTTTGATTCCCCCAGCATCCCTGTAAAGTAGACATCAGATTTGAGACAGGGAACCCCAGGAAGGCAAGCAAGGTGCTTTCCTTTCTTCTTCTCAAGGATTCAGACTAAGTTCGCATCAACTTAGTGATGGCCAGAGGACTGGCCTCAGGTGCTGGGTGAAGCTGCGGGGAGGACTAACTCTGGCCCTCACCTGAGGGTGTCCTTGGAAAACCAGTCAATGTCGCGGTGCAGGACAAGCTAAGTTTCTTGGAGAGGGGCTTTCTGGTGGTCTCTCTTCTTCTGTGCTGGCCCTATATCCATCTGTCTTCAATGCCTAGTGTGAGGACCCTAAGTAGCATTCAGATCCGACTCCCTCAGGGCTCCACAGCTGCCCCAAAGGGAGAGGACTCTGAGGCACCCTGTGATCTGGCCACGCTGGCCTCTTTTGCTATGTCTCCCATCTCTGCTAGCTCAGTCTGGCCACCTTGGTCTCCCTGGTGTTCCTCAAACATGGCGCATTGCACTTCAGGTCCCCCAAGTTTCCTGCACTGTCTCCCATGCTCCTCTCCTATATCAGCTTGTTTCACTCCTTGCCGCCTTCAACCTGCTCAGACCTCACCTTCCCAGCGGAGCTCATCCTGATACCTCAGGGCCTCACTTTCCCAGTGGCCTCCTCCTCCCTCTTTGCCCTGTTCCCTGTACTACTTTCCTATCACATCACCACCACGAAACATAGTTACCTATGGGCTTCTGTGACAAATCACTGCAAGATTCATTAACTACTTAAAGCATCTGAAATTTACTCTCGCAGTTTGGGAGGCCAAAAGTCTGCAATTAAGGTGGTCGCAAACGAGCTCGTTTTGGAGACTGCAAGGGAGAAGCTGTCCTTGCTTCTGGTGGTTACTGGCAACTGCCAGCATTCCACCTGTGAGGGTCCAAATGTCCCGCTTAAAGAGACACCAGTCGTTGGATTAAGGCCCAGCCCTGATATAGCTGCAAGACGCTGTTTCCTAATAAGGTCACATTCTCAGGTACTGGAGTTAGGACTTGTCCTTTTTGGAGGACACATTTCAAACAATACTATATGATTTCTTATTCTTCTTCTTTACCATTTGTTTCCTTCTGCAAGAAATCTCTGTGAGGGCTGAGGTCCTTGTATACGGACCAGATGGATCCCAAGATACTCACTCAGCAAATGTCAATTCCCTCCCTCAAGTTCTTTACCCTTTAAATATTATTTATATCCCCACACGATAGTCTCATAATAGCTAATTCTCAGTTATCTACCCCTGTTTGGGAGCTGGCCAAGAAAATACTTTTACGGTCATTTCTAATGTATTTCCAGAGGAGTCCTATTTTGACAAATTAGACTTTCTGTCAAGTTTTCTAGCTTGAATTCACATTCCATTTTTATAGAGGCTTCCTCAGTCCACGGAAGCTTCTGTGACTTGAGACAGAATTCTTAGGTGTATTGTCTCTGAGATAGTCTCTTTTATCTGTGACCTTGCAGTCCCTGTTCCTCTGACCACCCGCCCCATCCATCTCGCCTTCATTTTGGTATTTTGCCCAGAGAACAGGACTCCTTCTAGACTGCAGATCCAGACTCTTACCACCTGAGAGCCAGAACAGACCCGACAGTTATTCATCCCTTCACTCTTTGATATATTTTCTGAGCACTGACTGTGTGCCAGACACCCTGAGCTTCCCTCTTTGCCCTTTTATACCTGGCAGCACTTTGCAAAGTAGACCTACAGTCCCTACATTCCAGGTGAGGGCATGGTGTGGGGTGGGAGAGAGGTTTAGAGACTTGTGATTACTCAGGCGGTAGGTAGATCCAGAGTCAAAGCCTCAGATCTTTCAAGGGGAAACCCAGCTCCTCTTTTAGCTCAGAGAAGAGAAAGGCAAATCCTCTTCAGCTTCTTGTTTTAAGATTACTCTTCTCCTTTTTCTGGTGGCAAAACTCTTGTTCTTGGGTGAGCAGACAACTGGTTGACGTTCTTGGTTTCAAGAGCACCCTCACCTCCACAGGCTCATTGCATCATCATAAGGTCTCTTTGGCGTGGATGGGGCAGGTGGTGTGTGCCGATGGCTTCCACTTGCACCCTAGACGTCCCTTCCATCCCTTGTCGCTTCCCCTGGGGAGACGAGCCGTGTGTGCCACGTGACCAGCTCCAGGGTCCTCTGCCTCTCATGGGTGTTCCCAGTGGCCCCAGGAAATCACAGGGGGAGGAGGAGGGATAGGAGAGCCCTAACCCTCTGGTTCCAGTCATATGAGGTCCAGGGCGGGGCTATCTCCCAAAGGTCACTGCCTCTCTCAATGAGGACAGTTCTACAAGAACGTTTCCCCTAGGTTTTGTGATCGTGCCTCCCTTTTACCCTTTTGGCCTCCAGCTCGTGAGAACCAGGCTGCTGCTCTCTCCGCATTAGTGCATGTCCTGTGGCTCCCTTACACCCACATTCCCCTCGGATGGTCCCATCTTGAGTGAGTCGCACGTACCCTGTGGGAAATTTGTTGTATACAAACTGCTCTGCCCATCTGGCAAAGGAGGCGAGTGACGCTCCAAGACGTTGGGGGTCTTTCTCCAGGTAATATGGTAAAAGTCTGACTGGGGACTCAAGCACAGCGTTTGGTATCGTTCTCGAAGTCCACCAGGGAATGTCCAGTTGGGCAGATCTAAGCCTTTGGTGAGATACTCTGTATACATACAACAGGTGACCAATAAACACTGGCTGATGACAAACGAATTTCCTTGGCTCATTACTCACACTGGTTATAGCCTCAGCAACTACCGCCAGGAAGCCATCCCATTTGGAATATCACTGAAAAAGCTGGGCATGTCCCTAGCAGATCGGAATTCAAATGAAGAGTTGGGCCAGCTGCTTAGACCCGCAGTCTCGCTTTTCTTGTTTATAACATTGAGATGTTCCTCATTCCCTGTACTGTTGTGAAGAGTAAATGAAAAGATATCTATCAAGTGTATGTTTGGGTGATTGTCCCTGAGCCGTTCTCTAAACACCCACTGCTTGCGGCTGAATATACTGTTTCATCAGTGTATGGGCTCCCCCCTTAGGGGGAGGTGGACCAACGGGAGTGGAGGGGTGGCAAAGGATGGGCTCCTGAGGAAACACTTAGGGACCTGGGCTTTCTGCCATTAAAAGGGTCAAGTCTTTATGGGTGACCTAATTAAAGTTTTTAAAATTCCATTTGGACAGTTAGCAAGCTAGGCTTCTTGCCAGGAGGAAGAAAGAGCCAGTGCATGACCTAACTGATCCTGGGCTGCCTGCCATCCAAACAATGGCAGGGGGCTTCTCAGCTTCTTTCACCAATGGACCCTGGCAGGACACTGACTTGGATAAGGAGGGAGGCCTCTGGGGCCATGTTGGCTGTGCCCCAAGGGTGGTTGTCATGACTAGAGCGCATCCTTTTTAGGAAGGAAGGTCATAAAGTGTGGTTCTCACCCAGGGAGAAGGGTTTCTCTTTCAACTTTTGTTAAGGAAGTTTGTATAAAAGAGAAACCATCTCCTAAGTCTAACTCTTCCTCCCTCCCTCTCTCCCTCCCTCCCTCCATCCTTCCCTCCCTTCCTCCCTCCATCCATCCATCTCCCAGTTCATTCATTCAAAATGCACTTAGTACCCTCAGCTGCCAAACACTGGAGATATAATACAACACAACTAAATACAACACAGTCGGTACCATGAAAGGTCTCCTGCTTTCTGTAATCTCTTTTCCCTTTGTCTCTTTGAATCTCCCTCTCTCTGTTCCTTTGGATCTTCACACAGATTTTAGTAACTGAAACAATGGTTATGAACACCAGGCTTTAAATCAGAATTTAATTTGCTTGTTGACACTTTGATTAAGTGACCCTGTGTTCTTGGGTAAGTCACTTCGGTTTAAGACATCAGTGCTGTAGGCTGACAAATATGAATTTGTCACACCTGGGGATGAGAAAGGGATTCTCAGGTAACAATCCCGCTGTACCCAAGAGCAAAATCTCTACACCTGACCAAGGCTCTGGGGTGTCTCAAGTCCCTGGGGGTAGAATCCCTTGAAGCAAAGTGCATGTGATATCAGCTGTGACTCTGAAGCCCACCACCTATTTCCAGAGATGAAGGTGCTGCTGAGCTGCAGGTAGAGATTTCAGGTGACAGAACGGGTACAAACACAAGGCGGGAGAGGTGGAATGTGACAGGTCTCCACCACTGTCCAAGGTGCTGATGTATATCGGTCTAGAGACAGTTGGTTTAGTAGTTTAAAATACTTCAGGGGAAGCAGGCCAACTTATGTTTCTGGAGTTTAGTTTAAAATATTTTTGAGGGCATCTGGGGGGACATAGTATCTGAGGGCTAGAGTCTGAGGCCAGACCAGCCTCGCTGAAGTGATGGGTCCAGCACTGAGAGTGGCTGTGTGGTGCTGACAAGCCTAAGCTTCTATTGATCTAAGCTTCTATTTCTTCATTCCTGAGGCCATGGTTTGTCTGCCTTGGGTTTCTGGAAGAAAAAGATAGAGCTGGGTAGAAATACTGCTTAACATAGGGCCTGGCGCCTAGTTGGAGCTCCACAAAAGGTAGGTATTGCCACTGACACGAATAACTCTTATTTGCAGTTCTGTGCTCACTTAAGGATCTGTCTAGTTTGCATTTGCTCCCAGAGTGGGCCCTATTTCCAGAAATACACTGTTCATGACCCAAACCGACTCCTTTTTGGTTGCTGCCTGCATGCACGCCCACTAGCAACCACAGATGGCTCTCACTTCTGAATGTGTCCGGGACTCACCTGCTTCTCTCTCCTTTGGTGCGGCTTCCCTGGTCTGAGGCACCAGCGTCTCCTCCCCAGATGACAGCAGTGGCTTCCTAAGTGGCTTTCGTATCCATCTTTTTTCCCTCTGGACCCTCTCTTGGCACGATGGCCGGAATGAGACTGCTAAAAGGTACATCAGATGGCACCTCTCCTCTGCCTAAAGCTCTGATGGCTTCTAAGTGAAATGCAAACATAGGCTCCACCCCTCAGACCCTTCAGGATGTGCTCCGGGAAACCTTTCTGACCCCACTTCTTCCCTTAACACGAGTTCCAGCTTTCACTTGTCACACACCAGGCCTGCTCCTGCATGGAAACTGGTGGCTGTTACCTAGAGAGAGACATGCAGGTTGGCCTTCCTATTTCCTTTAGGTCTTCATTTCCATGCCCATCCTCAGAGAGGTCTCCTCTGATGCCTTTATTTATTGTTGCACCCCACACTGGGTGCTCCCTCAGCACCCAGATACCCCTGGAACTGACGCTGGGTGCTTAATAAATAGCACCTGAACGGGTGGATGGTCATCACAGTTCTTGGGGGAAAGGATGCTTTTGTGTACAGATGGTCCCTTACTTGTGATCACTCCACATATAACTTTTTGAATTCATGATGGTGTGAAAAGGTACCCACGCAGTCATTCTGCTTTTCACTTTCAGTGTAGTAGACAATACATTTCATGAGATATTCATCACTTTATAATCAAACAGGCTTTGTATGAGAGGGCTGGCCCAACAGTATGCTAATATAAGAGTTCTGAACACATTTAAGGCAAGGTTGGCTAAGCAATGATGTTCAGTGTGTTAGGTGTATGAAGTGAATTTTCAGTTTATAAAGGGTCTGTATGGTTGTAACTCCATTATAAATTGAGGTGCATCTGTGTACTCAGAAACAGCCCTGGATCGGAAGGTTGGTGAGAGAGAGGCTCTCTGAGTTTTCTTTCTACAAAAGGATTCTGCTACAATCAAATTTTGGAATCCTGTGGGCTGCAGAGTCAGTCTTGGCCCTTAGATGTCGCTGACACCTGCTCAAGCATCAGTCACTGTAACACATTTTCACAGTGGTCAGAAATGCTTCAGACAAGCCACCATCTCTTCACGCTGCTTTGAGTTTTTCCATCAGATTCTGCTGTCCAGCAGCACATTATCTAAGTCCCTCCCTGGGGGCGCTTAGAAGGGAGGGAGAGGGAATGGGGAACAGAGGGCTCTGGTGCTTCTCTTATAGCTCGACCGTGGGGAGGGGAGGGTGTAGGTGCTGGGGGTAAGCATTGGCCTGCTGGTGTGATGGGACGTGAGACAGGATAGGGTGTGACAAACCTAGACGTCCACAGAATTCTCGGTATACGTATGCAACTTGTGACCTGCAATGTTTATAGAAAATTCATTGTCAATAAATTTTTTTTTTGCATTTTCACATGGAAAAACTGGAAGTCTATAGAGTCCATTTATTTTCTCCAGGTGTGCTGAGTGGTGATTTTTCTCAAGTGGAGTGAGTACAATATCAAAACCCGTAATGTGGACTGTAAGAACAGATACTTATTTATGCCCTCGCTTGTTTGCTTGCTGGTTTATTTTCTCATCCTGTAAACACACTGAAAGACCTTCCTACGTATCAGGCAGATAAAACGTCAACACAATGAACAAGATCCCTAGATCTCAGCTTACAGTGGGGAAGCTGGGTAACGAGCTGGTAAACAAAAACAGAAAAACTAAGTTTAAACAAGGATGGGTATTAGGGAGATAATAAAATCAGGTTACTTTGGATGGTGTGGTTGGTCAAGGTATATTGTTCGGGAAAGTGAGGGATGTTGGAGTTGAGGCCTGAACAGTGGGGGAACCAGTCACATGGACATCTGCGGTGGTGCTGCACAACCCTTGAAATGCACCAGGGCACTTTGAAATAACACTGATGATACACCATGCTTCCAGAGGTTGTCATTTAATTGATCTGGACTTGAGATCTAAGATGTTCTAGATGAGGGTTGCAGGCCACATACCTTCTAGATTAGAAAAAGAAGTTACTAGATAGAATAGCATGTGCAAAGACCCTGATGTGGGGAAAAGTTTGGAGTGTTCCTAAAGTAGAAGGAAGGCCAGTGTGGCTGCAAGGGAGTGACTGAAGCAGAGGGAGGTAAGGGACCAACTTGGAGAGGGAAAGAGGGATTATTCTGGCTGCAGTGAGCTTGCCAGGGATCTAGAGCTCAATCTCAAAGTGTGCAGGAAGCACAGGCTCATGGCTGCATGCAAAGGCAGTGTCGCGTAAGTAGCCAGGAGGCAGGGTGGACAAAGAAAACTCCATACATTTCACTTCTTCGGTGTCATCACATAGCAAACTAATCTCCACTGCAGATTTTCTCTGGTGATCAGCTGCCTGTTTTCCTGCGGTGATCAATCTACGAAAAGTTTCCAAATTGTGTTACAACTGCCAGTTTCTCAACAAACAGCACAGAGTGTACTTTTCAGGGAGAGAGGTTCAATAATTAAAATGAGTCAGCACTGAAGAACTGGAGGGTGGTTTGATCTAGTTTAGCAGCTGACATTTTCTCTGCAGAAAAATGCAATATCCATAATACATTATTTTGTGCCCAGTAGAAGTCAACTAGAACCAAACTGTCTCAGGACAGACTGAGAACAGCTTGCCAGAAAACCTTTTTGAAAGCAACAGCAAACAGTCTTCACAAGCGGAAGTTAGGTAGACATGGCCTGGAGGCCATGTCTCAGATGGCTGCAGGGTGGGGTCTTGCATGGCTACTCCCTGTGGTCTTGCAGAAAGGGCCTGCTCAGTGTAGACACCTCTCCCTCTAAGGATGAGGTTTGCATTTGCCTGGGGTGTTGCAAAAAGAGGTGAGAGATTGGCTTGGTTGATGTTTTATTTTTCTAAGACAAGAGCTGTGAAAGGAGAAAATCCACTTTCTCTGGGTGGCAAATGTCCTTGTAAGACACCCCCTGCTGAGTCTCCCTACCAGTGAAAACTGCCAGCCTTGCAAGTGGCTTGGCAAGAAGTCTCAGTGCTTGCAAGAGGCTGTGAGAGTCCTCCCCCAGCCCCAGCACAGGCGCCCTCCCTGGGGGTGGCTCTCCAGCTTCAAAGGGAGAAATGGGCTCCATTCTGGCCTCCCAAAGTTCATGCAAGCATGGACCCAAGCAAATTTGTGCTAAATTATGCCAAAGACTAAACAACATTTTGCTTTTTTTTTTTTTAAGAAAATGTTTTTGCTTCACTGACAATGGTCCAAGAGAGGAAGCCTTCAATTAGAGTAGCAGAAAATACTGATTAGAATCAATCAACACCTCTAGAAGTTTAAACACTTAATTAAATGGTTCAGTAAACTTGAAGCTAAACTTGCAAACAGAAATCTTATTGTATGAAAGGATGCTTGGGTTTTTAAACAACAGATAATTATGAAACAAGCTCAATATCAACCTTACCAAAAGCCCTGTGAAAACGATCAGGCAGGCAGTGCATTAATTTTCAATGCAACTCACACTTAGGTTAACGCCATTAGTCAAAAGCAAAATCTCATGACTTCTATCAGCAGATGGGACATGCTAACAAAGCCTGACTTAGAGATGTACTGTGGGGAGATCGGCAACAACCATGTGGTATTTTAGTAATCCCGAATATTTTAAGAAGTCATGGTTTACTTACCCTCAAAGCAAAGAAAAGCACACAAATACAAATAGACATTGCTGGTTTTGTTTAATTTTAGAGAAGATCCATTCTGAACGAGAAAGAACATGATGTGTGAGTGATTTTCAGAAATCTATACTCTTCTGCTAGAGAATATATCAAAGACTAGATGTCTTCAGTGGGGTTTACTTGGACAAGCCTGAGATGGGGAGGTCTAGTTCAAGGGATTTACCCAGGAAGTGCTCCCTGGAAGAGGATACGGTTCCCAGAGAAGGGGATGAAGGAAAGCAAGGTGCAGCAGGAGCCGATATCTAAGGGAGGCTTTCCACCGAGCTCCAGACTGCTTCATCCTGAGCCCTGAGGTAAGTGCTGTGTGCCTCTATCTGAAGCAAAGAGAGCAGCCCCACTATGCCTCTTGTCCCGGATCCTTTAGTGGTTTGTCTGTGGGCTTCTTCTCGCAGTGAGTGGGACTGGGGGTGCTGAGCCTCCTGGGAAATTAGCAGAGGGCAGTTTCCTGGGAAGAAGGTGGCTGTGAAGTGTGATCAGACAAAGTCACAGCAGCCACAACTGAGATCTGGGCAGGAGAAAGAGCTCTATATTTCTGGATCAAGGAACACCTGCCACATACAGATCACTGGGTGGCCTCAGGTAAGGTCAAAGACAAAAGTTCGCCTCTGTAAACAAGGCTGTCCTACAGTGGGAGACACTTCAGGCTGAATCCCTGTCTTGTTCATCTTTGAACATGGTCATAAGGCTGTCAACCAGACTGTGTTCATCAAAGGGTGAACACATCCAACTTAGTCTCGGCTGGACAAGGCCCAGCTCTCCTGTTCTTCCCAAACACTGCACAAACACCCACGGAAAACCAAAGAGCAACATACCAGTCAAGGGTGTCTGCGGCACTAGAAGCCCTGGAGGGATGCCCTCATGCAGCTTCTCATTAAGCATGAAAATTAGCACCCAGTAGTCTTTAAAATATGGACAGGACAACTCCACTTGGCTCTTATGAAGCTTAGGAAAATGGCCCATGAAAATGCTTAGTAATTTAGATTTTCCTTGTAAAATGCTTTTTTTTTTTTGGAGAGAAGCTGTAGTACAGGAACAGTAGCATGCAAATCCAGAGGATTAGAAGTCTCTAGGAATAAAAGTTTACTCTATAAAGATAAAGCTATCCTGGAAGCAAACTGTAAAGTCAATAGGCAACATGGATTGATACTGACCTACCAAACACACTTTCAAGGATGAAGCTGCTACATAAAGCAAGGAAGACCTAGTGAGACCCAGTCACACTATTTTACTCCCCAACATAGGTTGAAGGTGACACTGAGCTCAACAAGAGAAATTGCAAGTTGTAAATAAAACATCTGTTGAGCCATGGTGAGGTCTCTGCACATAGCACTTGCTATACTTCCTCACAAATCCTGTGGAGTGATTTCCCCTTTCTTTGGTTTGCCGAAAACTGACACACGCTTCCTACCTGGAAAGAGTGAGTGGGTTTAACTGGAGAGGACGAAGAGCTGCAGGGCTCCATGCTGTGGAGTTCCAAAACTGTCTGGTGATTGGTCACAATCTCTACAGGGTCTCCTAACCTGCCCCTGGTAGGCAGCCATTTTATCAGCCAGGAACAGAAGATCATTGCTGAGAGCAAGCCAGAGAAGAAATCAGAGGCAAGATTTTCATTGTTTGGTTATTCAAGGTCTTTATTTTCCCAACTGGGTGGTTTTTCAACAAAGCATTCCCTAGTTTAGACTTCCTGAAGAATTTGGAGCTGCTACTCAATCTGACCTTTTGTCACACTCACTAAATGATCTGGACAGCATTCTTATCCTCATTGATTAAGGCACCCCATCAATGGTTGGACTTCAGGCCGGGTCAGGAGGAAGGAACCTATGATAGATTATTTCTTGTTTTGGTTATGACCATGGCAGGGGGGTAGATGTCTCGCAGGAGGGCTTAAGGTTAAACTAGGGATGAGCATTAAACCCACCAAAGACTTCTGTAGAGACAAGTGAAGCCCTTGAGGATGCTGAGTCTTATGTACTGAAGGTGTGATCCTTAAACTATGGAGAGGCAGTGAAACCCTAAGAAAGAAGTTGGTCATGGGGACATGTCCTCAGTGGGGCTTGTAAGACCCCACCTCTTCCTCTCTCTTTGTATCTAAGCCTGAGATGAACAGCTTGTTTCACCAGGTGTTTCCCCTCCATGGGAGTCTGCCTTGCCCTAGGTCCATCAGCCATAGATGGAAGTCTCTAAAACTTGAACCAAAATAAACCTCTCATTTTTACAAGTTGGTGACCTTAATTATTTTGTTACAGTAATAGTATGCTAACTAACACAAACATTTACTCTCAGGACCACAGATGAACTCTCTTAAACCTGAGGCTGATCTACTAGAACAAAAGGTATGGTGTTTGGTGGTGGGTGTGTATTGTTGTCCTGCCTAGTGTCTGTCTATTTCACCTTCTCTTGGTAAGAGCACTCTGCCTTTCCTTTGGCAGACTGCTCCTGCTGCATACCATGCAGCCCTGGCGGAACTATCTCAGCACTTTGTTCCAGGAGTCCATGACTTACAACTGAGACCAGATTCAGCCTCTCAGGAATCTGAACTGTAAATGAAGTGAAACACAGACAAAAGGTGGTTGAAGACGCATCAGACTGATGGCAACATGCAGAAAGGAAAGGTCTGCTACTTGTGTAACCTTGGGCAAGTTGTGTATCCTGTTAATTTTCTGACCTGTAAGATGGGACAGTGATAGCTACCTTCTCACAGGGGTGTGTGAGGTTTGAATAAGGTAGTGTATTAAAGGGGCCAACCATGGTGACTTGCACCAGGAAAAGAATTTCCTTCCTCCTTGTGGAGTCATCAGAGATGGGACGAGAGATTCATTATCACGGTTGTTTTACAATGTTGGACCTTCTTCAGATTCTCAGTATGGCCACATTTAGGTGGATAAAATAGAGACACACTGGTTTCCAACCTGGAAAATGTGATTGGGAAGGTGATGGATGCCCTTGCTGAGAAAATGCACTCGAGTTGGGTATTGTGGTGCACCCCCGTAATCTGAATATGCGGGAGGCTGAGGCAGGAGAATTGCAAGGAGTTTGAGGCCTGCCTGCACTACATAGTGAAACCTTGTATCAAATAACGAAAAAAAAAAAAAAAGAAAAGAAAAGAAGCACTCCTTTCATGCTAGGAGAAGCTGAAGCTGAGTTTAGTTGTAGTAGTCAGGAGTGTGCTCAGATGGAGTGAGAAAGAAGGACTCTATGGATGAAAGAAATCTCCAACAAGTAGATCCCACCTATATGTCCAAGGGACTATTTCAGTTAGTGGCTTGAGAAGCAAGTGCACAAGGAAGAATGAGAAGGCATGGGTGCTATTGCATGTTTGTGTTTCTGGCCAAGTATGTGTTCAGTATTCAGAGAAACTAAAAATAGCAGGTTCTCAATGGTCATAGTTTTTACACTGGCACATTCTCACACCCTAAGTTTGCTGCAGTCGGGGACAGGGGTAGGGGTTTAAAACAGTTCAGAGGGGAAGCCTGTTTCCAAGTTATTTTATTCAAACTTCATGCTCCTTTCTGCCTTAATGTACACAAAACAGTGTCAACTTCACTCCAGTTTTCCCCCTGTGCTCTCCCGTGACTGCCCTCTGGGCGACCTTACTCAGAATTTCTTCCCCCATACATGAGCCAGAAAAAGAGGTTGAGTGACGCCTTAGAGCCACTTGCATCGTTTCCAGAGGCATTTGATTGGGCCAGGAGGTGAGGAGATCGGGGAAATGATCAGTGTACTTTGGGGTGAAGACATGCATCTGTGGGAAGAAGCTACCCCTAAGAAAAGATGTCTAAGGTCTTCACGGGTCTTTCTTCTGTCTCAGAAAGTCATATTTGTTCAGGAGAAAAAGGAGAACAGAAAAAGAGTGCCGGGACAGCCAGCCTTTGTTTCTCTTCCCTGACCCCTGTGCTCCTCGTAGCCCCCCAGGCCTGAGTCCTCGCTGCTGTGAGGAGCGGGGTCAGCCCTGAGCTGATGTCAGCAATGTGAGACATTCTCCCCACTTGGTAAGATAGGGACTCGAGGACCTCGTTTAGCTGCAGTTCTTCCATATGATCTTATAGAGGGTGTGTATGCATGTGCTGCTTTCCTTGTATCACAGGCCTCAATATCTTTCGTAATATCCTTTAGGATATCCTGGCACATGTGTTTTCCCAATTTCTGTGAACTGCTCTGAAAGTAAACTGAACCCAGAGGGGGAGGGTATTGAACCTCAGTTTATAGAATTTCACAAGCGCAGGTCACAACTTGTGCTTGTGATGGGCGCTTGATGCAGGACAGTCCTGCAGGATGGAGCCCTCACCCTGTGGGAGTCTGATACTATTTCCAGGTAGACAATGTGAGAATGGATCAGAGTAAGGAGATATCCTGCAGGCGTCTGCTACAGAATCAATCACTTGGTTGTTGGTGGTGAGAAATCCTCACGTGTTTGGGTGGCCAGAGGTCACAGAAGTGTTCAATACTGAGTGAGAGAAGAAGAAAAATCGCTTCTGTTTTCTGACTGTTTTTTTCTGTATCTCGTACCACTGCAGTCTCCCTTGACTCCTTTTATTGCAAAGTTGTGGACTGGAACGGGTGGGTGCACTGAACAATGGGAGGGTCTTCTCCAACCACACTCCCGACCCTGATCCCCACCAGCATGTGCACAAAACAACATCATCGAGAAGATAGATGTGATGAATCATAAAATCTCACACGGCACTGGAAAAAGTCCAGAATAAATGGGCTTTGAATAAAACAAATGCCACCAAAAGCCTTGCATAAATGATGCATGCCGCCGCTTGCAATTTGAGGCATGAAGGCATGAAATTTTAAACTCCCAGATGGTTCCCCCTCTGTTCCTGTCAACTTGTCCTCACAAAACTTCTGCAAGAGCCACTTCCCTCACTGCTGAACCTAGGTGACACTTGAACTCAGTGCACGCTGCTAACAGAGCAGAAAGTCCAATCACTGAAGACATTGCAGATAAGGTCCGTGTGGTATTTATCCTGTGACTCTAGCGCCTACTGTAGGCTCGGGGTATGGTAGGGCTCAGGAAATGTTTCTTGCCTGTTTCCAAATGTGTAGGGTGGCGCCCTCTGTCTAAGAAGGGTTAACTCCTAGGAGATGTCTTTCATGATGTTCACACTATATTTAGCTGATTTAAGGGGTTGAGTATGTGCAGATGGAAATGAGCCTACATTTTCCTTTGTGATCACATAGGTTGGAATTTTGTTCTCAGCTCTGGAATATAACAGGCAAGCGATGTTTGTGTCCTGTTTTTTTCACTGTAGAGATGATAATAATAATAATCTGGTAAAACAGGAAATATATTTGATCTTTGTCTCTGGATCCTGACACAGAACTCCTAAAAACTCTTGGATTTTTATCTTTAAATATTTAGGCAGGGGAGCTGGCATAGAATGGAGCATAGAGAAATATATAAATTCTCACATTACTTGAATGATTTATGCAGTGGATTGCTGCTGTCTTTGGAATCCTATTTTCTTTTTTCGAGACAGGGTGTCTCTATGCAGTTTAGGCTGGCCTTGAACTCACTATGTAACCCAGGCTGGCCTCAAACTCACAGCGATCTTCCTGCTTCAGCCTCCCATGTACTGGGATTACTATTATAATACAGAATCTATACATTCTTTCACAGGTCACTGTTGTAGACTAGAAGCAGGGGCCACTCTTCAGTGACATAAGTGTCACCTGTTACTCATACTGAGCTCTTTTTGATCATACCTGACCTTATGCCAACTGAGGTGATCTAGGGTAGGACCCCTAGACTAGATAACCTCAGGATGGGACTGGTCACCAGAAGGATCAACTAATTAGAGGGAAGTTGCAATCCTACTGAGGAGCCTGAGAGACAAGGCAGAAACTTTACAAAAAGTCTTAAACAATGAGATGGTGAATTCCTGGGCTGGTGGGCTCTTTAAGGTGCCAAGAGGGTGGCTGGTCAGAAGTGAGAGTGGGAACCCCCCTGCCTCATAATCTTATCTTATGTGTCAGCTCCATGTGGTTGTTTCCAGTTTGCATCCTTTATTCCAAAGTGGTAAATGGAAGCCAGGTGCTTCCCTGAAGTCTATGAGCCATTTGAGCGAATTACTGAACCATGAGGAGGGCACGTAGAAATCCTTGATTTATAGCTGACCAGTGAGAATACCTGGACTGGTGAGCAGCATGCATGGGATTGAGTGTTTACTTGTGGCAGCTGATGCTAACTCCAAGTAAGTAATGTCGGCATAGAATTAAATTGTAAAACAAATCCTGGCATTTGGGAAGCTGACGCAGGAGGATCATTGTGAGTTTGAGGTCAGCCTGGGCTACAAAGTGAGTTCCAGCCTAGCCTAAACTGTGTAGCAAAACCTTGTCTCCAAAAGACCAAAAAAAAAAAAAAAAAAAAAAAAAAAAAAAAAAAAAAAAAAAAAAAAAAAAAAAAAAGAAAGAAAGAAAGAAAGAAAGAAATAATTAAATTGTGGGAATCTCATCTGGTGTCTGGAGAATTTGTTCACATTGTATTTGAAACTAATAATAAAAATAAATTGTGCCTTTACAGCATTCAGCTGAGATAAATAGTATAATGTACCCAGAGTAACTATAAAACAGGAGACACTGTATGAATGCTAGTTCTCTTTCATGCCTGAACCTCCTTTAATAACCTGTTCTGATTCCACTGGTCCAAACTTTCTACTATCAGGTTCTCTTCCACCATCGTAGGTATGTGACATTTTACCCTTGTTGTGGTTCATTTCTTAGGATATTGTTCCCTAGTAGCCTCATGCATTGGGAATGTGATTAGACTACAGGTTCCCCAAGAAGTGTGACCTGGAATGGCCTGTCTCCTTCCTTAGCTCTTCCTGTCACTCGCTGCTTCCTGTTTACCATGACTTGAGCAACTTTCCTCCACCCAGACCCTTCCATCAGTCCATTTCTGCCTCGGAACCAACAAGCTGGACAAACACAATTGGATGACCAATACAGACTCAAATTTATAGGTGAGGCTTTTACGATGTCACCTGCTTCCCATTCACAAGACTGAATGGAGAGAGCTGCTCAGCAGACAGCCTGGGGGAGGATCTGAGACTGTCACGGAGGAACTAAGAACTGAGCAGGTAGGATCCAAGGTAGCACATGTGGCTGGTGGGAGACTCTGCACTGTGTCAAGGAGTAGCAGAAAATTTAGTGATGAACGTCTAATTCAAGGGGGCGGCCAGGGACAACATTAGAGCATGCCATGATCGTGAAGCCGAGATGTCACGTTTTTCATATGAGGGAAAGGGTTCAGAACCAAGGATATGAACAGCCAACAAATGCTCTTGGTGCCTGACGTGTGCTGTGGGGATAGGGAGTGTTGCTTGGAGGCACTGTACAGGGCAGGACATATTGTCTACTGGATGATTCTGTGGGTACCATCTGTGGAAGAGACCTACATTTTAGGGAATTAACATCTTATAATTTCAAAGAATTATACATATTTCTTTTTTTGGGTCACTGGGGAAGTTTTTCTGAAACCCAGTTCTTCTTTACTTTGATGTGAGGAAAGCAGAATCAGACCACAATCTTTTTTAACCTACTTGCCATTCACATCGGGTGCTCGCTGACCCTTTCATCTTTGTGGAAATCAGAATCCTTTATGTGTGTTGAGTGTGCAGGCACAACACTAGCTGGGCTTCCGTGTGAGGCTGCTTCTCCCTTTGTCCTCTTCCCCATCTGTGCTCACATTTCTATCTGAGATGAAAAGACTGGCACTCATTAGCTGGGCACCACTGCAGCCAGCCGGCCTGTGTTTACCGGGTGTCCATGGGGTGCATGGCATCCCCCAGGGCACCTGAGAGAGAAGCTCTGATGTCCTCAGCCCGAGTCCTGACTGCCACCAGTACTGCAGGGCGGTGTGGCCTGGGGCACAGCCTCAGCAGCAGACAGGCCTAGCACATAGCAATGTGAGTATGAGATGGCCTGGGAGTTTGGAATTCTGAAAAGACTGGAAAGGAGTGAGGTTTTGCATAGAATTAAAAAGTGTGAAAGATTTTGCAAGAAGCCACTCTAAATGATAGGAAGAACTCCCGTTAAGTGCACTTATATTGTTATCCTTGCAGAGTGGCAGAAACCCATTCTCAGGAGTTGATACATATAGAAAATGTCATTACAATAAAGGACATTCCTTGGCTGGGACATGCCTTGAGATGATTTGGTCCTCCCCAATTACTGCCTATTTAAGGCACTATGGAAACAGCTGCCAACAAATGTATGGGGTGGTCTAACATTCCCGGTTTTTGAATGGAGTAAAAGAGACCCAAATGCCTCTGAATGAAAGGCCACCCTTCACTTCTGTCTTTGCCTAATGAGCCCTTTACTCAAACTTGGGAAGCCAAAAATAGTTTTGAGTTTTTGGGAGGGAGGATTGTGTATAAAGTTTTCCTTTCTTTCATTGCCTTTCTTGGAATGTCATTACAAAGTCTATGCAAGGTGGAAAAACAATTACTTGCCCTCTAGAGGAATGAAGGTTTGCAACTGCAAATATAGCGCAAGAGGCTGACCTGAGTGCAAAAGTAAACCGTGCTTATCCCTGAAGACCCACAGACTATGCCATCTTCTGCTTGAGATTCCTGCCTTAAATACCCTGTGCCTGTCCATGGCTCAGCACATTGCTGTGAGTCTGCGGGCCACTCGGGGAGGGGAGACTGACTGGAATGAGGGGCACAGCAGTAGCAGATAATAACTGTTTCACTGGCAAATGTCTCCCAAGAGCCAGCCCCAGGGGGGGCAGCTGCACAATCACCAGTGGGCTCCTTGGCTATTCTTCTTGATGGACAAACAACAAAGGAATTTGCTGTAGTTTCCTCTGGAATGTCCCCTAAAGGGTCATGTGCAGAAGACTTGGTCTCTAGCTTGGTGCTCCTGGGTGGTAGTGGAAACTTCAGAGGCGGAGCATGGTGGGAGATCTTCAGCAAACTGGGGGGAACATGCTCCTAAAGGGGATTCTGCACCCCAGGCACCCTAATTTTTCCTGGCCATGAAGTGAGACATCCAGTCATGATAGCTTGCTCTGCACACAGACCCCAAAAGGATGGAGCCAACCAGTGCTGGGTTGGAACCTCCAAAGTTGTGAGCCCAAATACAGCTTTTCTCTTTACAAGTTGTCTCTTGTATTCGTTATAATGACAGAAAGCCAACTCAAGCAGAGCTATGTAGCATTGTATTAATGGCTCAAGAAGAGACTCAAAGAGATGAATTCTAAGGCCATGCAAATAGTAAGTGGCAGGTTTGAAACTTGATTTTGGGTTTCTTAGATTCCAGCCTCTCCACACTATCAGATGTGTTAGGGTCTCAAAAGTGGCTTCTGAGTGGGACAGGACATACATTGCTGGGACCAGCCCTCCCATTTGCTGGAGAGACTGAAAAGTCATAAGTATGCCAGAGCACCTTTGAAAAGTAGCTTTTGAATAACCCACCTAGAAAAGGACCTGTAAGTGAGGCTGGCTTCTTGGTGTTTCCATTGCTGCAGGTTGGACATTAATGAAATGTATGTCTTGCTCTTTTCTAGTTTCACCAAATGTCAAGGATTCATCAGTATGAGCTCCGCTGTTCTGGGAGTGAAGGGTGCACTGGTGCTCAGCATATCAACAAGGTGAGAGTGAGCTTTCCTTGTAACCTTCTGTATGAGAAAGCCAGGGGTGCAGCCCTCTGGGGTGTCTCACAGATCCCTCAGAGGTGGGAATGGATACAGGGGAGGAGTCCAGTCATTTCTTGCTGCCTAACAGGTGAAGGATGATTTTTATTTTTTCTTTCCTTTCAGCACCAAGGAGGGTGCATTTTCTCACTGAGAGAAACACTTTCTCTTGCAATTTCTATCTTTATCTCTCAGTTTCTCCTCCATGCCTGTCCTCACAATTTGAATAGCAGGCAGATGCTGATGGCCATCTCTGGCTCAGAGCTTGTTCCCACAGTCATTGTTTATGTACTCATTCACTGATTCATTGATTGATTCACTGACTCATTGATTGATTCATTCATTCATTTACCACAGATAGCACCCTTATCCCTTGCTGGGCGCTGTGTTCTTCGCTACAGACAGAGACATAAGAGAGACAGGGATACTGACCAATCTTGAAGTTTCTCTCTAGCTGTAAAAAATGTGCTATGTCCTATGTGTTCTGCAGGAGCCACAGGGAGCCACTGACCCTGTCTAGAGAAAACATGGCGATGTTGGAAGGACAGAGGCCTGTGTGAGATTTCAGGCTGTGCCCCTCTGCAGTGACTTGCTGAACTCTTTTTCCCTTCTCCCTGGTGCCTCTTAGAGGGAGGAGAGATTTCATTTTCAGACACTGAGACTCCTCAGCAATGGAGTCTCTGCTACCAGAGCCTTCTAAGAGCACCCATTCATAGAGCAGCTGGCATTTAGGGGGAGAGAGGAGGAGAGAACAGGATGTAATTTCATGCTTTCACTTCCAATTTTTGAGGAAGAAATCTCTCCCCCTTGTCTTTGCAAAGTGTTTGCAGAGTAATAGTCGGCTGAAGAGTAGGAGGGATATGCCACACATTTTTAATGAACCTAGATTAATAAGATGTCCCTGAGATGATGAGATTGATTTTTCTAAAGATTTAAATGAAGTTTCTTTTATCTCAGAGCCTTTGATTCAGAAGATCTTGTGAACACAGATGGCTGCATGTCAGCGATGCCCAGGAATGCCCTCGTCACATACAGCTTATTCCGGTTCTGGGCTAAGCTGTTAGTTTTTGCATCTATGCCTCGGGAAGTGGACAATCCTTCCCCTATTTAAAAAATCAAGATGGGATAATAATGATAGCCCCTCCTATTTGTAAATAGCTACTTGCAAAGTACTTTGCACTTGGCGAAGTGCTTTAATTGCTTCATTTATTTTTTTGCAGATGCCATTATTGAGTTTACCAAGTATCCGTCCCATTTGTTTATTGAATATTTATTAAGGAACTATTACCACTCTAAGAATTAGGGACATAGCAGATAAAAAGGAGACAAGATAATGTGCCTGATACTGCAAAGCTTGCTTCTTTTTTAAAGAAACATTTTTATTTTGAAATAGTTTTGGGTTTATAGTTGTCATAGCATAGAGAGTTGTCTATACTTTCCCTCCATCTTCCCTTAACGTTAATATCTAATACAACCTGGAGATACTTCTGTGGAAGCTAGGAAATTAGCATCAGCACAACACTGTCACGTAGATACCACGTCCAGATCTTACCAGTGTTTCCCTGATGTCCTTTTCCTGTTCCAGGGTCCAATCCAAGATCTTACATTCATGTATCATCTCTCTGCAGTCTCTTACAGTCTGTGATAGTTTGTCTTCCCTTGTTCTTAGGATCATAATATATTTGAAGCGCATTTTTTAGGTATTTGTAGAACGCTCCTTAATTTGTGGTTCTTGGATGTTCTCATGGTTACAGAGGGCCTGTGGATTTTGGACGCCTACATAAAGGTGAAGCGCATGGCTCATCACTTCACATCAGGTGAGCCTGATCAATTCACATAACATCCCTGGTGATGTTCTCCTGAATTGCTTGGCCTGGGTGGTACCTTCCAGATCGCTCCTCTGTAAGTTTACTGTTTTCCTTCTCCACCTGCTTTTCTTTGGAGTTGAGTCACTAACTACCGTGTGCACTCAAAGGGAGGGAATTAGCAGAGCTTGCTTTTTAGTGGAAGTATCCAGAAAAAAAAAACATAGTGGAGAAATAAACAAAAACAATGATTGGTGAATGATCAATGCTAGCAGATAATTAGAACAGGTGATGTGATTGTGAGTGGCTGGTGCTTAGGGACAATTTCAGCTGAGATCTAAATAATAAGAAGTCAGCCATGAAGAAGTCAGGGAGAAGAGCACCCCCGGGGAGAGGGAAGAGCTCCCAAGGCTGGAACGAGCTTGGCATTACCAAGCCATGTCACCTCCCTACTCAGACCCCTCCAGGGAGTCCTATCCCACCAGAAGAAGACTCCAACTCTCAACACTGGCTGACCAAACCTGCACAGTCCATACCCTGTCCATCCTGCCTTTTGCACCTCTCTGTTCTCTTGTTCCTCTCTCTGTCCCAGCTCTGCTGATCACCTTGCTGCTGTCCAAACCCCCAGGCACGCTCCATATCTATGCCTCGGCACTGGCTGCTCCCCACCAGGGAAACTCTTATCCAACCACCCCTCACTTCCACTCCCTCACTGCCTTTGAAGTGTTGATCACAGGTTATCTTTTCAGTGGCACTTACATTGCCTTTCTTATTAAAAACAGTAGCATGTCTTTATTTTTCATCTCCCCATCTCCCCTTAACCTGCTTCTTTGCTCTGTAGCACCTTTAATCTGCACTACACATACACATGTCCGAGACCCAGGGAACAGGTGCTCCCATCACTAGGAACATTAGCTCCTGGGTTAGAGGAAAGCCCACTGCATAAAATTATTTCTTAGGCACTTGCTGGAGCTAACTGGGCTGCTTAACAAGTCATAGGAAACTGTGATGTGTTAGTGTCTGTGTCCTTAATGGTTGCGTCTGTTTTTTTCCAGTAGTTACCTCTGCTTTAGACAGTTCATGTAATAGTGACTTCTGTTGCTCTCCCTTCATTTGCTTGTGACTAAAAAGGCATCTGCATTATGCCTCCCACCAGCTGGCATGTTTTGCATCATATAATTTCTGCTAAATCTCATAAATCTATTTTTTCCAGTGCTGTGGATATTGAAGTTATAGTTCTTTTCAGAAAACACAAAAGGCAAGTCAAGTAACATGGTGAGACAAAGGGAAACAAGTTGTGAACAGAAATCTCTCTCAAATGACTTAAAGACTTGGGACAGAAGAGGAATCATTGTGGCACAGATTGGTATCAGGATCAGTCCAATTTTACAAAGGAGAAACTGAGGTAGGGTGTGAATGAGTTGTGTGAGGCTAAAATAATTATTTTTTTATTCTCTTTAATGGTTTGAACAATCTTCTTTTCTTTTATCTGGTAATCAGCAATGTAGTGGAAGATAACAGTATGTCATATAACAACCACTGTTAATTCCTATCATTTTGTCTTGAAACCCTGTATCGCTTGTAATGTTCTTGCTTTGTTTCGTTTATGTTTGTGATGTTGGTATGCTGCTATTGTTCTTTTTTTTCTCATTTTCTACTCTCTTAAACAAAAAAGAAATAGCAGAATAGAGTCAAGTCCAAATCATCTGGATGTGCTCACAGCCCCTTACCAGAAGTTCTACTGCATAAAGAGCCATTTCCTGACCAGTCTCACCATAGACAGGGCCCACTTCTAGCACAGTACATAGCAAGAAAGACTGCAAATACCTCCTTAATGCAATGGAAGGATGTGGACTCTACTGTATTTGCACTCAAACATAGAGGTGAGCAAAAAAATTCACATAGGAGACACTCAAGTATCTATGAGGAGTAAATATAATTCATTAAACAGAACTTGGGGATTGTTCATTATTTGGATTGAGCACTCTGATTTTTTAATGAGGGAGATATCTAACATACTGCTCAGACTCTGGCAAATGCTCTGAGGCAGGAACATGTTCCTGAGGTGGATTCTTTTTCTGAACGCTTTGGTCATTACATCCTGGTAGACATTGCTAATCTAGATAGAAAACCAACAGGCACTTAAATGAGGTTAAAGGGATTAACGTGGATGTGCAATACAGCAAGTCCTTCTACAGATAAGGAAACGGTGGTTTTACAAATTTAACCCTGATCCCTGGCTCATCACTCCAGCAAATATTCTTTTTCCTTTCTTTTCTTCTTTAAATCAAGTACATGCCAGTATAAAAAAAATGCATCTTTAATATTACAGGTCCACTGTAACTGAACTTTCCTTTTAGTTAAAATAAACATGAAAATTAAATAATATAACCTATAATGTTGATTAAAACCAGCCTCTGCTCAAGAAAGCTGTGGACTTCTAACCTGTTGGCATTTTAAAAACATTAATAACGGGAAAAGTATCCCAGAGAGGAGGATATCTGGGGCTTAAATATTCAAAAGCCTTTTGGAAAATATGCTACATTTGGACTCTTACAGGGTAGGTCAACACAAGGACCAAGATAAGTCCCTGGGTTGCTTCGATGCACTGGAAGGGACCGATGCCAGATGCAGTTGTCACACACTGGTCACCTGCGGCTCACAACAGAAGAGGGCAACGGGGGGAGGTAGGAAGATTGGCCGCACAGACACAGAACAGGCTCAAAACCAAGACAGTGAAAACAGACCCTGGCCTGCGAGTGACTGGGAACAACATAAACAATTTATTTTCTTTTTGCTCCATGTTCGGGAAACTGACAGTGAGTCAAGCAACGAGGGCACACATAAAGGGCCACTGACTATGTTAGCAAGAGATGCTTCCTTTTTTGGGGGGGAGAGAAGGGTGGTTCTTAAGTAATTTGCCCCTTTATTAGACCAAAATCATTGTCCCTAGACCTATAGTTTTTTTTTAAAACCCAAGACATCTCATCAAACAACTACTGCAAAAGAAAATAGATGGGGGAAAGTACTGGGCAACAGAACAAAACACATTGCAGACCCCTACACCCCTACCCCTACACTGTGAAGGCTCTTTATCTAATACTATCTCATTCATCCAATCAACAGCCCTTTGAGTATTATTATTTGCATTTGGGAAGAACCTAAATAAAAGGATATATGGCAAAGTTGGTTTTGAGATATGTACCTGTTTGGCACTAAACTCTAAACAACTTTTGTGAGGCCACTCTATGATTTATGCATTGGATGAAAGGAAGGAAGGGGAGAACATTGTTAGTAACGGAAGGATAAGAGACAAGATGGGATGTGCCACTGGTGTCTCTGTGATGAGTAAGATTGTTGTGACAATCATAAGATGCTGAATTCTCTAGGTGCGCAGTATGGACAGCCTACGGACATTCTTTCTATTAATACAGGGTGATCCTGTTTGTCTGGGATGTTCCCATCCTATTTCAGTATGTTCATACTTCTCTTTCAAGAACTTACTTACATCAGAAAGCTTTCCTCAGTCCTTGGATCTGGGTCAAATGTGTCAATAGAGCACTTTAGCCTGTGGATTTTGTCAGGTGAATCAGAATAGGGCTGTCTATCTTCCTCACTGCAGAAGACATCTTTTCATGTGTTCACATGGCTTCAATGCCTTGTCTTCTTCAGGTAACTGCTTGCCTCCCCATACAGGTAGGTTGCTTACATCTGCATATCTACATCATCCCACATGCATAGCCGGTTAGCTCAGAGAGGACATAGATTTACTTTGGGAAAATTAAACCTCTTCTTCGGAGAATTTAGAATTGGGGTGAAGAGCCACCTAGTCAGTCCAAGATGGTCTTGATCCAAAGAGACATAATAAGCTTGGGAGCTGAAGAGGAGTCCTTTATGGCCTCCATTTTCACAGAGATTCCAAGAAGGACAGTTTGTAGAAAATACAAAGAATGAGAAGAGAATAACTATGCAGAGATGAGAAGTGGAGTAGAAGTAGTTCCGGGGTCATGACCTTGTTTCAGCTCCAGCTTCCTGTTTCTTCACTGGTCCGATCACTTTCGAGCAGTGGGATACATCGCAGAGGCCTTCCAGTAGGTTCTCTTCGTAGCTTTATCTCAGTTGAAAGAGCTCTATTAGTTGCACCACAAAACACCTTACTAAGATGCGCTCAGAAGCTTGGACTCTGTAGGAACAGTAGCGGGCTCTGTCCATCAAGTACTCCTGAGGCCAAACTCCATGAGTACGTGCAGAATCACGCTGAATGGATGCAGCTTTTCTATCTAAGAAATAGAGATAACACGACGTGGCCCTCACCCACGTTGCCATATGCTGCAAGAAATTAAGTGAGTTGCAACAAAGTGCTGGCCTTTTCCACTAACAGATGAGTCCACCCTGTCCTTCCATCAGGCTTCCACTTGGATGAGGCAGGGGTGGGGAGAGGCTGAACGCCACTCAGATGAGAGAGAAAGGCAGGAGAAGAGACATGGGCAGGTATGGAAAGAGCTTCTTTTGTTCCGAGTGCTTGGGAGTCAACTCGTTCTTTAATTAAAGGGGGGAAATCACCCTCCAGCTAGTAAAGACACCCCTAAGCAAATTAAAATAATGTAAATCAAGCTAAACAAATAGTCTAGAAACACCACTAGAGCTTTCTGAGATCCAGTGTTTGGAGGCCCTGGAGGTTTTAAAAGCAAAGTAGAAAACTCTCTTTTGTTGATGGTGAAGCTGGCTAAATGCCGACAGCAGTCGGGAGTCACAGAGGAGCTTAAGGTGACAGAATCTTCCTGCTCTCTGAAGACTAGAGTTGAAACAAAGCTGTGAGTGAATGATGATGCTAATTCCTGGGGTTCCTTCCTAGAAATGCTCAGTGCAGAGGAATCACTTAAATTGTAATTAAAATAGAATAAAATGGCTCAAGGGGGACCCATAGTTTCCACAAAATACCTTATTAAGCATAAGGGCCTTTTACCTGGGAGGTGGCTAATGCCTGAGGTGTGATGACTGTGTGCATATGTGCGCGTGTATATGCCAGAAGTAAAAAGGTGGCACAGGGCCAGGAGAAAGAAGTCCAGTAGTGTTCAAGCTTCATAACAACAAAAGGTCACACACTCAAGTGAGCACAGCAACACAAGCTTTAACTTCAGGATCACATCAAATAACTTAATTCCGCAAGATTTTACCTTACAGGAGACGTGGTAGGGAGCTAGGTACAAAATGCATACCCAGTCTTTAGGGGCACTGCCCCAGTGTAACCCAGTATTCTGTTACACACCAATTCCTGATGCTCCAGGTCTCATCACGATCCCGTAATCAATGTTTTGTATGTAATGATAAAACTACCATGTTTTGCTTCCATAGGCCTCTGCACACTGGTAGGGTTCTGACTGAGCTACTTCAATCCTTCCATTTCCTGGGTAAGGGAAGGCGATCCAGAGAGATTAAATGGCTTTCACAGGATCATCTAGGGTGACCACATGTCCTTTGGGCAAACCAGGACACTTCTGAGAGGGAAGGACGGTACTATAACAATTGTACGGGGGCCAATTGTGTCAACTTGGACAGTTCCAGGCAAAGCAGGACAGGCGATCACCCTAACTAGACAACTGGGTTCCCAGGGAACGAGGAGCCCCTTTAATTCACTGGTGCCATTTGTAAGAATGAGCTGCCATCTGGGGACAGGAAAGGACCACGCAGAGGCTGGAAGGGGGAGGGTGTGTCCTTGCAGAACCTCAGAGTGATGTTCTGCCCCGGCACTGTGAGCTGGGGCTAGCCATTGTGCAATGGTCCTGTACAGGCCTGAGCAAGTGTCTCAGTCTGTTTGTGTTGCTATAATAGAATATTCCTGGGGCTCAGTGATTTAAGAACAGAAATTAATTCTCACAGAACCAGTGGTTGGGAAGTCCAAGAACAAGGTGCCGAACAAATTTGGTCCTGATGTGGGCTGCATTTTCCTGAGGGAGAAGTGCTGCATGTTCACGTGGTAGAAGGTGGAAGAGTAAGATGAGAATGCATCTTGGGAAGCTTCATTTATAAGGATCTTAATCCCACTCACGGGGAGGAGTCTTTGTAGCTTTATCACCTCCTAAAGGCCCCACATCTCAGTAACACCCCATTGGCTGTACCAGAGGTTGCAGAGGACATATGCAAATTGTAAGTGCTAGGCTATTGCACAGTCCCGAGCAGCACACGTATGCTAGGCATGGGGATGGTGCTTTTGGCAAAGAAGGCGGGGCCTCCTCCTCCAGGCAGCCCTTCCACAGGCAACACAGACACTGACAAGAAAGTGGCCATCTGCAAAGGGCACTGGACCCATCTTAGAGTAAGGGCATTCGATACCAACTCACAATGGCTGGTGTAATTGGTAAGAATTTCAGTTCCTCCCTGGAAGCCACTCTGGATTGTCCTTAGATGTGGATGGAGGACAGAATCATGGTGTGGACACTACCCTGAACACTTTGCATGTATCAAGCCTCATAATCCTAAAGATAACCCTGTACAGCCGAGCTGTTTCATATTCTATCCTACTGGTTCCACTTCTACACACCTATAGCGTACTCCAGAAACAAAAAAATGTTAATTTTATTGTATGATAACTTAAAAATAAATTTAAAAATAAAGGTTATGTACTATGTAAGTCCATTGTTTGAAATTCAAGACAGGGAAAATTATAGTGGAAGTCCATCAGGAGTTGCCAGGGGTTAGGGCTTCTGCAGGAGACTGGCTGCGGAAGATCAGAAGGGAACTTTCTGGGGCGAGGGAAGTCTTCCAGATAATTGTGATGGTCTTTTCTGTATTTGTGAAATGACATCCGCTGGTACAACTAAAATCGCTGATTTTTGGTATGTAAATTGTCTCCAGGAAGCTGAGGGATGACAGCACAGGCGCGGCCACTTGTCTCATCTCGCCCATGAGGAAGTTCACCGGCACGCTGAGCAACTCTCCCAAGGTCACAGCAAATGGACAACGGGGCCAGGACTCGGAGCAGGGAAGGAACAGCTTCCCCAGTCCTCACCTCTGCAATTAATAACTGCTCGTGCACATAGGCCACAGATCCTGACCTGGGACAGGGGACACACTGGCCCTAAAGAGGCAGGTGCAATGGGCAGGAAATGCTTCGCCTTCACACAAGGGCCTCACAGAAACAGCAGCTGCTCTGGGGTGGCCATTTGGGTGCATGTAAAATTGGTTTTTCCTGAAGCAGACATGATTCTTTTCCTAACTGGTGCAGGAAGCTGAGGTCCTGATGCAGATACTGTGATCCCAGGGCCTTCCCCCTCTTCTTGGCTGGCAGTGAGATTTAAAACCTCCTGGCTAAGCTCATTTTGCCAAATAGCTCCTGCCGGATTCATTTACAAGGCCAAATCTAGAAATTTCTAGCTCAGCAAATGGATTCAAAGCAAAAAGTGTGTTCACCTAGGCTACCACCATGCTAAAGACTAAGGAATATGGATCCTCCTGCTTTGTGGGAAGAAATAGATGTGTTCATATGCAAATTTACATATAGATGATACCTGGCTTACTGTATTTTAAAGATGACAGAGAAGACATGACAAATATAAGTAGCTTCCTGATTGCTGTCCATCTGGGAGCAGAAGTGAAATGAAGCCACAGTCCTCAGCAAGCACACTGAAGAATGCTGGGTTGTATTTCACTACCACATCATCTTTCGCTACTGCACCGTTTGGAGAAATAGGCTCCTGTCTCAGTTTACAGCCACAAAAAGTGCAGACTGTTTTTAAAGCAGAACTAGGAAGAGCTGAAAAACCACCTCGGAGAAGGGCACCTAGGATTAGAGAGCATAGACTTGCCTGCAATTCAGCAGCTATTTAGAGGCAAGAGAGGTAATGTGACTGGTCGATGGTCACAATTGTATATCTAGAATCAGAGATGCAGGTTCAACCCTGTAGCAACTACGTGACTGAAAGCAGGTTCTTTAACCTCTCCGAGTTTCTTTCCTTCCCACATAAAATAGTGCCAAGGAGTGCTAGCTTGAAAGCTTATTGAGAGGCTTGGGTATGACAGGGCCCTACGTACAATGCGTGGGAGTCTATCTGTCTTCAATAGATCACAACTGATGATTGTGGTGATATTAGTTCACTGTGATTATCCTCATATATCTGACCTGCAAGAGGTTTGCACCATGTGAGTTCTAAGATTTAGGCTGGTTGATAACTTTCTTGTACAGCAGTTTATAGGTTACAGAGACCTACCCTAGATTTTGTTTTTACACTGGATAATCACACTATCCCACATGTAGGACCAGTGTCATTGGCTCTATCTCATAGTTTAAGAGGCTCCAAAAAGATAAAATGATTTACTCAGCTCTTCCCTTACCATATCACACAGCTAGGAAGTTTCAGAAGTCAGTTATTCTAAGCCAAATGTTACTCTCTGCCTGGTGGCCCAAGCGTCTGGCTCTTAGACCAGTGCCCTTCACTTCCTCTGCTCTCTCTGCTCCCTTCAGCCACCTTCTAGCCAAAGTAGTCTCCGCTCTTGGAGACAGCCTCTAACAAGCCGAGCCAATGAATAGTTATGAGAGTTATCCTGGCGCTGCCCTTTTGGTGCTGAGATGTGGACAGATTTATAGAGGCTGACTCCGGCTGGTATTTGAGAATGGATAATTACCTGCACTTACTATACCTGATACTACTTCAGCTAAATATTTACTGCCCAGAATTCTGCCCTTTCCAACCGATTCCGAACATGAGCATGCCACAGGCAACTAAGTGGCACAATTCATTTGGGGAGGCCATAAATCCAGGGCTTCCACCAGAAATGATGCAAAAAATTAATGGAACATGAAATCAAGTAAATGGAATGGAGTACAGTAATTAGTTCATATTTTAATCCTCAGGTCTGTTTATTATCTGTCAACTGGCAAGCAATTAAGTTGGCACCATCAAGATGATTAGCTTTGTTTCAGCATAAGTTTATCGATATGTCAGAGCAAATGAATCTGGGAGTTTTCAACAGCTTTATTTTGAATCATATAGCAGCACATCCATGAAATGGCTAGACATCTAATGATTTAATTTTGCAATATTATTATCTAGAGTACTTACATTTATTTAATATTCCTGAGAATTCTAGAGGTAATTGGAGAGTGTGAGTGGAAAGATTCAAACTATGCAAAAGTATTGCTTATATCCTTAGGTTTTTAATGCAACAGTATGACTGCTGGTTCATATTGAGGCAGGATCTTTAAAGCACTACATTTTCTATTTTTAGTTTTTTTTTTTATTACCAGGCACGATTATGGCTCACTGTCCTATTGGGAATCTCTTTTTGGCATAATTCTGACTTCTAGATCCATTTCCTCATGGATGCTTATGATTGTTCATATCTGTAAAACATTGGCCAGTGTCTTTGTTGTGTTGAAGCTGAGCCTATAAATGTGCTGGCAGTTGGGCTTTGCTCACTAATGCAGGACAACTGATTCATTGGGGGCCTTTGCTCCACTGGGTGACTAAACCAAATGACCTGAAGAACCTTTTGATCTGGGATTTGATCACATTTTCTATTTTATTTGAAAAATTCAGAAAATGTAGGCTCTGATCCTAAATCTGCCATCAGTCTCACTGACCTCAAGTAGGTCCCTTGCCCTTTCTGCCACGATGTTTTCTTTTGTTGATATATTTAGTGTGTTGGAAGAGAGGCCCTCAGAGGAGCCTCTGTCAGGGACACTTGAGGTGGAGGTTTTGTATGGACTTGCTCTTTCCAAAGCCAGGCCTGTCACGAACTGGGAGATGTGATCTTCCATGGAAACTCTGCAAGTTTTCTTGAACTATTTACAGAAGTGAGAGCAGCAGTAAATCATTTTTTACTTAAGGCCTTCTTTTTCAACTGATTTTATTCCTGTGGGTTTGGAAATGAGTTTTAAAACCCTTACTAGTTCATGGAAGTGTAGGGAGGAGTACCCATCCTGAAAGAGAAATTAAAATTTTAAATAAAGCCTGCCCAGAATGCCTGCCAAAACCAGACGGATATGTCTTGAAAAGCCTGATAACAGGACATTTCTTCCTTGGTGTAACCCATACTTGTTTAACTGATAGCCTTGCAATGTAACTTGAGATATTTAAACTCCCTTAGCAACCCATGATGTCACCCAACTGTCCAATCACAGTGCACCAAATCTACCTTTATACCTCCCCACTTGCCTTCCCTATAAAAGTCCCAAAGCCCCATCTGGTGGGGTGCTGACTTTTTAAGAGCATTCCCAGAAACAACAAAACCTCCATCTCAAGCCCACTGGTATAATAAAACTGCCTCCTAAACCTTTCCGGTGTCATTTCTTCCTCTGTTTCGTCCATGTTCTGTAACAATCCTTCTAACTGCAGTGTTACTGGTTACTAAATAAACAGAGAACTCGTTCACCACGTCTAACGTGATGACAGTGACTGTCTCCATGGTAACGTCAGGTCTGAGGCTGAACTTGGATCATATTCCTGTCAGTTCCTATCTTTACAACCATCTTTGCAATGCTGCACCTCTCTGTTTTACAGGAAACACCAGAGGGGAGGTCAGAGTGCAGCAAGAGGATGGGGGCTGTTGGGACGGCATTGTGGGGGGGATCAGACTGGTGTTAGGATGTGGGGGAGGATGGAGTCACCGGGATGGTGAGCTGACCCCAGCAGGTTGTCTTCAAAGGCGGTGTCCTCTCTCTTAGGCTGCCCTGCTGTGTCCATCTAAAGTTGGCAATTCAGGAAGCTGCTGACTTGCCTAGGCTGTTCTTTCTAGAAGTAATTATAAAAATGTCCAAAGGGACATCCAAACTTTCTACCCAGAGATCCAAGTCATCATCTGCCTGCTGGTGTGTTTGTATTGTGCTCAGCCACCAGCTGGGCTCCAGACCCCTGTTGGCTGTGCTGCCTCAGGACCAGTTTGCTCACTCTGGGTGGAACTGACTCCAGTACAAGACTTTGGTTTTTAGCACAGGCAAAGACAACCTCCCTAGTTTGATCCTGGGAGTAATTCCAGGGCTGAAGTGCAGAATCTAAATGAGTTATTCTAGCACACTAGCTCTCAATTATTTCCTTGCTCCTCCCAGGTACTCTGAAGAATTCACTTACCTTGAATTTGTGAATAATTTAACATAAAATTTTCTAGAACTTCTGTTAATATTGACATTAACTTGATTGGTTTGTCATTATGACTATGGAATTTAGTTCATGACACATGGCATAATTTAGGCACATTGAAAGCTACGGTCTTTTAAATTATCTTCATTTACTCATTCGATCTCTTTGTCTAGCAGTATTTACCAAGAGCCCATTATGCATATGGGGAGATATTTATGAAGTCCTTGGGGCTTCAGGGAGTTAGCAGTCTGATTGCGAAGAAAGAATCCTCAGCAAGGCTCCTTAAGGGCAGATCCTGTGGCTTTTCATTCTTCGGATCTTACCATTGTGCTGGGGCCCAGAGTAGGCAAGTAATCTTCAGTGTGGACGCTGTGGATGGACCTTGACCTGCATTAAGCAGCGCTGTAAATCAGATTGGGTTAAATCCAGCCTTGGTCTTTCATTGTTTGGATGGTCCTGGGCCTTCTGCTCCTCCAAGTAAGAAGGAGATAACGTTAAGAACAATTGCACTGAGACAGTGTTTTTGATTAAATGGGAGAATCTATGTCCCTGGGCTTTGGGATTCATTCAGAGGAAAAGCCAAAGTCCACATAAAGTCTGTACCAAGAGAACCCCCAGGTTCTGCTCATCCCTGGCCCTGCTCTCATCTCCCTGACCTATGTCCTGCCTCTTTTGCATGTGTCAGCCACTTCAGCTGTTCCTTAAAGGCTCATAGCTCTCTCCACCCTCAGAGCCACTGTACAGCTACTGTTTCAGCCTGGACTGTTCTTCTGCTGGACATCCTCATGGCAACCCCATGAATGTCCTCCTCTCAGTGAGACCCACATGGGCCGCTGTACTCAGACTTGAACTCACTCCTTCCTCTCCGTCCTCTGCTTCCTTACTGTGCTCTACTTCTGTGCCCATGGGCTTTGTCATACTCCAACTGACCATACCATGTCTGCATTTGTGTGCTGATTATCTATGCTCTGGCTACTCCTTCTAGACCGTAAAGCCCTTACAGGAAGGGATTTCTATCTTGTCTTTCTTTCTTTCTTTCTTTCTTTCTTTCTTTCTTCTCCTCCTCCTCCTCCTCCTCCTCCTTCTGCTTCTCTTTCTTTCTTCTTCTTCTTCTTCTTTTTTTTTTACAGTACCACATAACAGGTAATCCATACTGTTAACTGGATAAATGAATGCAGGTAAATCACCAAGCATATGCAAACAGTGGCCAGATATTAGCAGTGAGATTCTTTAACCCCCCTCTGGGTGTGATGGAGCAAGCTCTGGATTGCACTGCACAGGCCTTGATTGAAGGCTATGACTTTTCTCTTAGATATGAAATTCCTCCAGGGTGATAATGGTTTAATCCTTTTGTCACATATTTAGGACAGGGATAGGTTATGCTTTATAGGCACATACTGAATTTCCTAAGGCTTACTCCTTTCCCAGAGAAACCTCCGAAGATGTTCTAAGGGTAATTATGAACTAAACCACTTTCTCATTTTCTCAGTTTCTAGTGGAATTTGAAGCTGTGGGCAGCTTTTCATCCAAACACTCCACGTTCCATTTTAATAGGGATATATTTGCTGTTTAGTCTATGAATGCGACACACCTCAAAAGTTACTGGGGGAAAAAGGCCTATAAAGTTTTTGTTCCTGGAACAGCAGTAGTTGATGGAGCTGCTGACTCAGTAGTGGAATAGCTCATTCTACAAACACTGCTTAAGCATTTACTGTGTGTCAGGCACTGTGCTAGGAGCCTGGCGTACAATGATGAATAGCTCTTCTCCCTGAGGTGTTTAGCAAGACCATTCATTCGGGAAACATTTGTTGACTGCTCTGAGGTGCCAGACAGTACAGAAGAAGGTGAGGATGAAATTCAGATTGACAAAAATAATCTACGGCTTCAATGCAAGCGGTGGCAAAAAGGTACAAGGTCCACACATGGATGGGTGACATAGACTGGAATCAGCAATATTTTTCTGTAAAAGACCAGGTAGTAAATATTCTGGCCTTTGTTGCTATCTAGTCTTCCTCCTTTTCTCCTGTGTTTACAAAACAAATTAAAGAGCAAAATCAATGATTGCTAATAAGAATCAGGGAGGTAGAGCTTTTGCAAAAGGCAAGAGGAGCAAGAGATGGGGGGGGGGAGAAGGGTAGAAAGGGGCCCAAAGAAGTAAGGTGGGATGTGGATAGGTACTGCTTCGCCACAATGAGTGTGATCACTGTGCACTGCAAACGGGTACTACTAACACACACACACACACACACACACACACACACACACACACAGCTCCTGGCTTGGACTGGTCATAAGGTATGATCTGCAAACCTCTGTAAGAAATGAATGTTCAGCATTCTCTGAAAGTCAAGAGCTTGTCCCACCTGACCAGATGGGACAAGGGGAGGGAGCACGGGAAACCCTAACAGGGAGACTGAGTAGACCAGGAGGAGAGAGACGGGGGGTGGGGGGAGCAACTTCCTTGCTGCACTTCCACAGGCGTTTCTCTCTCACCTGTTACTCCAGTTCCCTCTCAATCTCCAACTGTGCCAAGAAAGTACCTCTTACCAGGAGGCCCCAGCCACAGAGCAGAGAGCTGAGTGGCTGGCCCGAGTATCCGCCCCTCCCCAGCCATCTGCAGGGACCTGGTTCTCGGCTGGTGCCCCTCAGCCCTGTCACACACTTGCACACTTCAGCACCAAGGGTAGTAGTTGCTTATTCCCAGAACACCGTTGCTGTGGTGACACCAGTTTCTCAAGGATACAAGTAATTAGACAAAGCCTGCATGTTCTGTTGTTCAGTCTCAGTTGTTGATTCTAAGGCGGTTATCTCTTTACTGGTTCAGAGCCATCAAGAAAGGGAAAGAACACACCTTCATATGTTACATGTGACTTTTCAGTCCCCCTTTTTAATCGACAAATCTGATCAGCATCACCATAGCAACAGCTAAGGTCTTCTCCCTCCGTCAAATGTATTTTGGGCAGGATTGGAGACTCCGGAGTTTGGAATCTAGAAAGGTCCGTGCCTCTACCCACCCTCAGAGGCAGCAGCAAGTGTGTCTGTCTGCACAGCTGATCATTTGTTTTCCTTTAATATGATCCAAAGAGAGGTATTTAGTAATCCTTTCCTGGAATAAACTTCAAATACAAGGGGTAATCAAAAGACATAGTGAATAAGTAAATTAAAAAGCGTTACAGAAGAAGATATATTGCCAGGAATGGTGGGATGCATGTGTTCAAAGCAGGGGTGGGGTGGGTGTATTTTGAATATTTTAGAGGGGATTACTGGCAATGTGCCTCTTACTGCAATGTATTTTTAATTTAAACAGTCACCATATTTTATAATCACTCCTTCACTGATCAACCATTTATGGCAATTCTGTAAAATAAACATTACCGTGTGCCCTTATCTACCTTATGCACCATATCTGGCACTGTGTAACTTTTGGCTTTTCCTGAAAGTCAAAATGACCATGAAAGTTTCGAATGGATTCAGGACATCCAGGCAAACACAACAGCACAACTAGACACATTCATGAAAGAGGACTTCCAGAACTGCTTCAGAATAAGGCAGGAACAATGGGATGAGTGTGTGTGAAGTGAGGGGAAATAGTTTGAAGGATTTGTAGACAGATCCCTCAACAGATTTCAAGCTTCTCTGGGCAGATGCTGGACTCCAGTTCATGCTTAGCTCAGAGCTCAGCACACAGCAGAAGCAAAATAGATGTGCAAGGGATGGGTAAGGTTAGCAGAGGACAAGGCCACAGATAACTTTTAAAGTGGCGAGTGCAATTCTCAGGGTATCCCTTTACTCTTTGGGAAAGAAAAACTTAAAGCTTTCAAAAATATCTTTGTCCAATTTCTCCTAAATAAGAAATGCTTTTCTTGTCTAGTCCCACTATCAGGCCTTAATGCACAGGCTTGCCTCTTTTCTAATACCTTTTGCCTGGCTAAGGCATTTGTTTCTTTTCCTAAATACCCTCCTTTACACTGGATGTTAATCTAAGCACTTAGATATGATTAGCAAGCTAAGGGTCTTATTAAAAACAGTTAATTTTCTCTTTTTTTAAAAAAGTGAGACATTTGAGTCCCTGAATATGCTCACTTATCACCAGCCCCCAGTAAGACATCCCGGAGTTCTCCCTGTAGGACATGAATAATTTTTATAAAAACACAGCTGCTGACTGTGTCACACATCCATGCAGCTTTCTAAAACAAAGCAAACGATTACCATCAATTATAATAACCTCACTAGACACCGCTGCAATTAATCTATAGCTCTTCAGACAGCGGCCGTTGCACTGCGTCAAGGAGAATGCCTGGCGTTAATTGACTTATCACTATCAGCCATGATAGATGGAGCAGATGCTGATGCGATTATTCACTGTCGAGAAAATAAACACATGCTTCGTTGCGACAAATGCCTACTTCAGCTCTCTCAAAGGATAGCCAGAAACAAGAGACCAAGGATGGCTTGGAAAGAAACACAAAATAACAATAATAATGATAGAAGGTTGAGCTATGGGGGGATGTAAATTTGCTTTTACCAAGGCTAACCCTCAGGGGAATCTCCTTGGAGGAAAGCTCTATAAGAAAGTCATAGATTATGTAGAATTTCATTATCTGAAGGTACATTAAAGCAAACAGTTCACCTGCTTATTAGGATGTGAGTCGCTTTTATGAAGACACTAAATTCTGTTCAATGTTTAGTAATTCCAGTGATATGAATTCACTGTTTTCAAAACCAAACTCATTTCTTTGATGGAGCGCTCTCATCGCTACCATGTGAGTGTAGCTGAGCTCCAGCTTTCTGTAACCTCCACCCCTTGGCGCTAGGTCATTTATCTCATGCTACATCGAAGATGCCAAGCTCCTCTGGGTCTTTAGAGCCCTTTATGTACTGCGAAGGCCGATTGCCTATCCATGACCTTCCTTATGACATTGCTTTGGAATCTCCAAAATTCTCATTACACTTTTTGACCCACACATTTGCCTACTATACTGAGAGGCTGGAAAGAAATGTGACCCAACTGATGTTGTCTCCCGGGGGAAGATGTAATTGCAGAGGCTGAGGCTGATGCTCCACCAGTTTTGGGGTGAGGGATATGTGTGATTATCTTGCTTTGGAGGCTGTTCACCAAGGACTACCAGTTTAGATAGCTCCCCAGGTGCCTTTTCCAGGAGAGGATTACCAAGGGGTGCCTCTTCCACTTTGGTGTGCATGGATTGTTTTCTTTCTTTAGAAAACTGGAAAAACTCAGGCAGTGTGTCTCCTGAAATGTGCATAGTGTTTGCTTATCACAATCTCTCCCAGGAATACATTGCCCCACTCTCTGAGACCCTGATTCAGCTAGTTTAAGTAAGGACTCAGAAACTAATATTTTGACCATGCACCTCAGTGATTTGTATTTACGACTCTGTTTAATTGTGTTCTTCACTGTTTAAATGCATTTCTGAGTGTTTTCTTCATTGGGAACACGTAGTAAGGTACTATTGATGTGTAGTTTCACGGATCTAATTGTTAGACTGTTCTGGAAACTTGTAAAATGCAGATTCTTTGGAGTACCCGATACCTACGGTCTGGGGTAGGTCTAGGAAGATCAGTATACTAAGAGATCAAATTATTATATATTTCTCTTAAGGATTTTGGAAGCAGCCATTTGCTCCAAAAGCATAATTCATTCATGCGTAAGATACAAAGCATCCTTACTGTCTACTGAAGAAACAAATGTATCAAAGAACTCTGTAACTTAAAGATTTTTAGCCTAGAAACTATAGTTTTTTCATTCCTATTTAAATAGTAGAAACAGTTCTACTCTGCGACATTGTTGTGATAGGCACCAGAACATGACATTCTAATGAGGGATAAACAACAACAGAACAACGATACAATAACAAACCAATAAATGAACAAGTAACTCAACATATAAAATAATTACAAATCTTAAAAAAATTGTTATTATCGAAAGGAGGAGTTTATCTAACTTTGAAAGTTCTCCAGTTCAGACCAGAAGTCCCCACTCTCAAGTTTTGGGTTTTGCCCTGCTGTCATCGCATCCCCCACTATGCCATTGCTCAGGATCTGTAACTCTTGGGAGCTTTCTGTAACCTACTTGTCTTTGGAAGGCATCTTCAATCAATCCTAGCATTTCCCCCACACCCCCACAGATCCAGGAGGGAGACTCATACTCCTCCTGCTCAACCCCATTGTCTATGCAGCCATTACTAATAGATCACAGATAGAATGTGATATGCGACTTCTCCAACATCCAGTGCTCTGACATACCTTGGGGCCTTTTCTCATGCTAGTCTTCATTTCCTGTTTTATCTTTTCACCCATCAACTGAGTACTTCCTGTGCTCCTTACATCTGGAATCCTACTTAAATTTTAAAATAACCTTGAGAGGTGTCTAAATTGTGACTTAGAAGTACCAGGTAACATCCCAAGATAACATAGTTAGTGGGTATCAAAGCAAGAGCTACAAACTCAGGTCCTTTGACTCCAAAGCTGATGCTCTTAAAATTGTTCTCCATTGCTTCTCTTCACAGCCCAGTTCAAAGGGCACCTCCTCTGTGAAGCTCCTTCTGAACCCTCCGAGTAAAATTTGTCACTTCTTCCTTTGAGTGTGCCAGGGGCTTTTTGCTGCTCCATTCCAGCATGACATTATGCTTTAATGATTTGAATATAGCACTCTTTGAGCTCCTCAGTGGTAGAAGCTCTTTTTTTTTTTTTCGTTTTTCTTTTTTAAACCCCTGTATCCCTGGTAACTAGCTGGATTCCTAGGAAGGTTCTCTGTTGATGCAATTTGAATGCACATAAATATCTGGCCAATGGACTCCTTCAGGTTGGGATCTATTCCTCAGTGTATGGCCTTAACACATTAAAAATAACGCCAGGTTTAAATGTGACCTTGATGGAAAAAATGAGAGGGTCTTGTGAGATACATGCTTCTATAATTTCAAAGCCTTCCTGACATCAGTAATGCAGACTTAACAGGAGTGTAGCTGTAGGGTATTTAGCATATGAGGACCTCTGATTCCTCATTGATAATCACCCACAAGTGTAACGGAGATAAAACAGGTCCAATTAGATGCACCCTGCTTGTCTAGGGTCGCATCTCTGATGACATCTGTTTCCATGGTAGCTCCCATTCTATAGTCGAAACTGTATTTGTGCTCACTGCCGTGGCCTGCATTTTGTCTGGGTTGATGGTGGCACAAAGTGACACTCACCCTTAATGGTGGCACACAATGACATTTCCATTCTGGAGAATCTCAGGCAAACTGTTCAGTTGCCTGACATTTACTTCACAGCATGCTATAATTTTGAGCAAATAAGGCCTATTCTACCAGAAGGGAGAATTATGGAATCTACACTTTCATACGTGACACCAGAGGCTGATGGCTCAGAGGGGTGCAAGAGAAGAGGCACACGAAAGGTGAAGGTCTGGGGTTGCTTTATGCTCTGGAGACATATGAGGGCAGGAATTCCAAGAGAGCTGCCTTAGTGTCTCAGAAGGAAATTCTCAGTATCATTGTAGCTTTCCCTGGAAAATATTGAAGGTTCATGCCCACATGCAACAGGGGAGAAAAAAGGCCCGAACCTGCCAGTTTCATTGATTCAAGAGAAATCTTCCCATCTGTTATTTCACTTTGGATATAAACAAGCACCATTTCTTATACCCTTAATACTTCGACCCACATACCTCCCCAGAGAAGGCCTGTCCATTGAGGAGGTGCTCCGACCCTTGGCTGTCCTCACTCCCGAAGTGTAGCCGGATCTCCTCCAGCCGGTGGCTGTAGGTCATGGGCCCTCCTGATATGTTGACCAGGTGCTCCTTGTCCAGGCGGAGGGACACATGTCTTCCAGTGTTGTACATAGTCCCACTGACCTGCAAGGAAATAAGTAACAGGTCAAGCAAGACTTTCTTTCTTCATTTCTCCACAAATTGAGTGTGATGCATGGACCAATGCTTTTTGCCTCCTCAGATGGAAAGACGTGTGGAGTAGGGCATGGAAGTCATTCCAGAGGGCATTTTCGGTGCTTCCTGCGAACTGCAAACCACATTATCATTTAGGAATCTGGGGCAGGAGATTAAAGGAGACTTTTCATCAAATGTGACTACTGTATTGTGTATTGTGCCTTATAAAAATTAACTTGTGGCTGTTGCTGTAAGTATTTGCAAGGAAAAGAAGCCGCAAAGGTAAAAATCTCAGGTTGAGAAAATAGAGTAAGTAATTAGCAGGGGAAGATGTCAAGAAGGTCAAATGAAAGACAAAGAAGCCAAAACAGATGAGGAGACGCAAACCCTGCTGGGAGGTTGAGTGTCTCCATCTGGAGTGTGAAGGGTCCAGCCCTGTTTTGGTGAGACTCCCTCCCAGCCCTGTGACCAGACATTACACAACTGACCCATTCTCACAGCTCTCGCTCTCAGTGTGAAGCTACAGCGATTCACATAATCCTCTTGTTCACAGATTCCTGGGCTCAGCCCTCATCCCTAGTTTAATCTTGCCTCAGTCCTTTCAACTGCTAAGCTTATCATGTCCTGTTCTTTTTCTTTCTCTTTTGCTCTTTGGACTTGATTTGCAGTTGCATTTTCTGGACTATGACATTAGTACTTAGTTCCACCCGGAACTCTACTTCTGTACTCCCCTCAGTTGACTTTGCTCTGGTGGTACGAGCAGGGTCTGAAGGAAGCCTTTGAATGAATCTAGACGGAATGCTTCTGATGTTTGAGGTGACAAACCCCTTGGATTTTCCCTCTGCTTACTCTGATCCCTTGGTCCCAGCCTTTTGCCTCAATCGATTCTTTAAGGCTTCATGTAATGTCTGACTTATTCGCCATGGCTTTCAGGTATTTTTTGCTCGGTAACCCTAGCTGTTGCATGCCCCTCCACCTTTCTGACCCTGCTCTTGGGAGTGATTACTTGGCTTAGTTCTTAGATTGCTTGCTAGGGAAGAGACAGCAATGCTCATCAGTACTCCACTGACTCGTTTTTTTTCTGTCACCTTACTGCAAGGTGGAGCTCATGTGACTGGTGTTGGCCGTGGACTTTAAGGGATCATCACAAGTATCACTTCCAGGCTGAAATTCTGCAAACTTATATACGCTTCTTTGGTCTCCACCGCGCTACATGAGCCGAGAGCCTGATGTGGAAAGGTAAATAGAGGGCAATCGCTCGCTGCAGCCTGTGTCGGCCTGGCTCCCTCAGGGATTTTGTGCAGTTTATAAAAATGGCCAGAATTCTTCCTTCTTCCCCTCCCTGGTACTGTACTACTTAAGAATGTGCATTTGTTGCTGCTCCAGGTAGGAGCCTGTTTCTCCACCCCTTGGCTCCAGGCTGGCCTTATCATTCACTTTCGGCAGTAGCATGTAGTGACAGCAACATGCTGGTTCTGAGAGGAGTTGAGAGGCCTTTCCTGTCTCCTGGTTTCTTCTGGGAAACTCGAGATCATAGTGCAAATTATCCTGGGCTAGTTGGCTACAGCGTGAGACCCTAAGGAGGGCAGCCAGCCCAGGGGTGGACAGCCATGGCTGATCACAGGAGCCCTGCCCTGCCAGGATCAGCGTGGCTTGGGCTGGGCCAGAAGAACAGCTCACTGACCCACAGACTTGGATTCAATAACCGTATAATCCTAAGTTTTGGGAGTGGCTTGTCACCTAGTGAAAGCTAAATGGTAAGCACTAAGTCAATCATCTCTCTCCTGTGAATCTGGATCTGCCAACAGAAACTGTGACAGAAACTGGATATACTCTGTCCGGTGCTGCAAAGTTACACGGGACCCTGGAAGGCAAACTACTAAGCACAGAAAAGTTAGAACACAGAGGGAGAAGGATGAAGCAGATGTGTCTATGCTGAGAGAGCAGGGGTGGAAAGGGAGAATAACTCCCTGACCTCCGTGTACCCGTGTATCTCATTGTTCCGGTTCTTTCAAGAGGCCTGAGCTGTGCTTTCTCAGGTGTTTCACATCTTATGAATGAATTCCACCCTTCTTAAGTTACTTGTCCTTGCAAACAAATGATCCCAGGGAAGGTTCTGTTTCCGTTCTCCAGCCTGTATGTTTGGTAACTGTGAGATATGGGAACTTATCTTCCTTCCACGTCTCAATGATTTACTTTCTCGGAAGCATAATGGTTCAAGATAGGTTTGTGTTTGGTGTTGCTTCCATCTTAAATACAGTTTGCTTTTTCTTTAGTGGAAAGGGGACCAAGCAATGGTGGGAAAGACAGGGAGGGGAGTGGAAGGGGGTGTGAAAATGGTTAAGATGTGTGTGTGTATGTACTGACTCCCCACGATGAACGTAGCGGCCATGAACTGCAAACGTGTACTAATAAAAATTAAAATGGAAGAGAAAACTAAGGCAAATATACCATAATGTAAACAATTTCTAATTATTAAGATAATGTACTTATTAAGATAATATAATATATGGTTCAGAAGATACAAAACAGCTCAACAAGAAGAATCAGCCACAATTCCACAATTAACCAATAAGCACCACTAATATATTGGCATGTATGATTTCCTCACTCATAACTGCATATATACCTATGTTTTATGAGATCATCTCATATATGTGCTTGCATCTATAATAAAGGATTTTGTATGTATATATGTATGACTTCCTGTATGAATATTTCTAAGCCATTAAGTATCCTGCAATATCACTTTGAAATAGCTGCATGATTTTTCACTGTAAAATATATATAGCTTATCATTGCCTCTTTACACTCCTTTTACCTCTTGTAAAAAGTACTGTAATAACTACCCTATGAATAAGGGTTTTCTCACCTAGGGCTATTTCACTAGGTACATTCTGGATCTAATTATATACACATTATTAACAGCATTTACTATGTTTTGTCACATCCATTTTCTGTGAGGAGTAGATCCCACGGAGCAGGGCTGTATCTCTGTAATTATCTCTGAATGACATAAAATACAGAGCCATGAGATTTAATCCAGCAACATCCACAGGTATCTATGGGAGGCAGAGCAGCTTACACAGAGGTGCTCTGAGTTCTTACAGCATCGGGCAAATAGTGAGGGTGTCTTTGCCCTCTGGAAATCCATTCACTCATCTGTGTCTGTCTGATGTTCCTAAGAAAATTGTCACCTACCCAAGCAAGACAGGACCATGTTGCATGCTGGTCTGAGTCTTCCTAGGAGTTAGAAACACATGGACAGACATCAGGTAGAAGAATCAAGGGGTCGAGGGTCAAAAGCTTCCCCTTCGGCCTTTTGTTAGCTTTGTGAGCTCAGGTGGCTTACCTGATTCTTGACATTTTAGCTTTCAAGCATAGAATTGAGATAACACGATTTCCTCCATGAAAATAAAGGACCAACAAAGCTACAAGATATTTTGAAAACAAAACAAAACAATACAAGTCCGTCCTTATTAGTGATTACTTTAAGTGTGAATGAATTCCATTCACAGTGGTACCTTGGTTCACAAGCACTTTTGTTGGTGAACAGTTTGGTTTGCAGACAGGAGCGTTTATCAGCATTTTGGTTTTGTTTGTGAACCTTGTCTTGGGTGATGAACAAGACTGGGGCCGTCTTTCCTACATGAGCACGAACATGGCCATTTTTTCCAGAATCGTGGAATGAATTAGGTTTTTATGAACCCAGGTGAAATTGTCTATGAGGTAGCTAAAGGAGACATGATTTTAGTGACAGACATGATTGCAGGGGTGAGAATGGAGGAGGGAAATTAAGAATCTAGCATTTCAGGGATAGAAAGTTTTAGTTTTGCAAGATAAAAAGAGTTCTGCAGATGTATGGGGTGAAGGTGACCCAACAGTATGACTGTCCTCAGTGCTACTGAATTTGAAGATGGTTAGATGATGAAATTAAGCTACGTGTAATTCACCTCAGTAAAAAGTAGAAACGGATCCCCTGTGAGACTGTTGTGAGTACTAAGTAAATAATATATTCAGTAGTTGCACAGTTTCATTCTTGGCGTCCCTTTCTTTTGGCTTATTACACGGATGCTCAGCTACTGCAGGAGGAGCCCTTTTGATTTTCCTCCTCATCTTCTCCACTTCCTAGATCCCGGCGGACTATGACGTCGTGTGTTAAACATTCACCACGGGGACCTTTGGCTTCTGCATTTTGATGGCTGGCTTGCCTCTATATGTGGATCTTAAGGTGCTAGAATTGAGAAGCATCCTAGATTATTTTGAAGGCTTGAGGCAAAAACGAAACTAGGAGAATTATGAATAAACTGTTGTGCTTCCCAGTTCATATTTCTCTTCCAGACCCCTCTGTACACATGCCTTTGTCTTCACTCATTTGTAACCCATTCACTCACTCATAAAATGTTCAGAGCATGACAGGCTCTGTGCTTGGAGCTGGGGAGAATGAGCCTGGTACCTGCCCTCAGAGAGCCCACGCTCCACTCTGCAGAGATCTGCGTGGGAGGAGGAGATTGTAGGAGTCAATAACTTCTACCATTTGTGTGTGTGTTCTGACAATTAGATGTAGCACCCCCTTGCCCCCACCCTTTCCTGAGACAGTGAAATAACATTAATTTGTATTTTTCAGAAAAAGATGTGTAGCCAGGGTACGGTTTGTTGCACTTTAATTTAAAAATAAAGCCTTGACAACATTATGTATGATATCAAAATCCAACAGTACATCTGCACTATGGTAATTAACATAGCAGCAGTGTCATTTTATCTGTGATGCTAATGACTGTGTTACCAATGAATTACTTTGGTGCACAGCATGGTGAAGAAGTTGCATCACTCAGACCAGAATGCAAAGCTGGGTGGGGAAGGTGGCACTGTGGGAGATTTCCAGGTTGCCTCTGGCTGCCCCTGGTTCTACTGGTGGTTTCATCTTAATTCACAGCAACATGAGGCGAGAGGTATGTGATGTCTATTTTACAAATAAGGAAATTAAATGAGGTTGGTGAAGGTTCAGTGGCTTGTCCTCAGTCACGCAGCTTGCAGGTGGCAAACCCAAGGCCGATAATTTTGACAGAAGCAAATACAAGCATCTTCATTCATTTCTGATGAAAAATAAGTTGGGAATGTTGTCCTCTTCTGAAGTTTAACAGATGCAGGTATTAGGCAGGCCCAGGGCCAGTGGGATTCTTTTTCCCCACACAGAGGATTAAACTGCACACTAGGCTGTTGAGGGCCATGTAGAAGGAAGCCAAGAGAAATCTGAAGGTCCAAGATGACCCCAGTTCCCCCACCTGGAGACATTTGTGCTGGTTTAAGACCCGTACAGAACTGAGGGGGGCAGGTTGTAGATGCTCTGTATGTATACTTGTCAAGATGTTATGGCAGTCAATAGTATCAGTAACTGGAGGCCATGTAAGCAATATTAGAAAAATTACCCCTAGTGTATTCATGGGACTTCATTGTACAGGATGCTTGTACAGCAGCACACCACTTGCCAGGGCCTGTTATTAATGGGTTCATGTCCTCTTCCATTCTAATGGAACTACTGCATCAAAGGGAAATAAGCTTGGTCAGTGCATTTGGAAGGTAAGGAGGATTTACATCCTTTGAAAGTCAGCCATGAATCTGTTTATAAAGGGATCTGCATTTGAACACGTACTTGGGGGCAGACTGCAGTGTGCTAAATTCTGAACCCGAACTTCCTCATTTAATCCTCACAACCCTCACCAAACTGAGCAACAGATATGGTGTGGTACTTAGACCCATGCCATTTGCCTCTACTTGGATGGGAAGATCTTGAGCCAAACCCACGTGTACAGTGGAGGCTTCTCACAGTGCAGACCTGACCTCCATGGCTGCGCTGGTGCTTCTCGTTCTGGTAAGCAGTCAACCTCGGGGAGCCTGGATGTGACCCCAGCTATCTCTAGTTCTAAAGCCCATGCGGGGGGTTGGGGATATAGCTCAGTGGAATAAGCGCTTGCCTAGCAAGCGCAGGGTCCTGAGTTCGATCCCCAGTACCGCAAAAAAAAAAAAAAAAAAAAAAAAGCCCATGCTTTTAACTCCTGGAAATTATTAGCTTATTACCTAACAGTGTAATATTACAGTGTTTTTGTTTTTGAGAGGTGAGTTGATGATGGTGTAGGAACCCTACAATGTTTTGGTCCTTGGGATATTTGGGATTACATATTATATTTGTCAGGATTCTTAGGGAGTGGGCCCACATGATTATGGGAGCTCATGAGTCCAAGATCTGCAGGGTAAAGAGCCGAGGCTACAGCTCAGGTCCAAAGGTTGTTGGCTACAGAATTCCTCCACATTCTTCAAGCCCTCAACTGATTAGATAAGGCCCCCGATGCTTTGCTGGGGAATCTGCTCTACTCAGATGCTCCTGACTGATATGTTTAGCTCATCCCCAAACAATCTCAGAGAAACACCCAGAATGTTTGATAAAACATTCTGGCATTATGGTCTAGTCAAGTTAGCATATAAAGTAACCATCACATTCATCTTCAAGTCCTTTTTATTTTACCTGTTCAAACAGTTCTGAAATAATTATAACTCGCCTGACAGAGTGATCTATATAACAAATACATGTGGGGATGGCATATACATTATACACAGAATTGCATACATTATATGTACAAAGTGTATAATGTATACATAAAAGTCTATATTTCATATTTCCTACATTTAAAAATTTAAATTTAAATTTAAAAAGTCACCTGCGCTAAAACTATTCTCCAAATATCAATCATTTGAAAGGAGAACCAGTTTGATATAACGTACATATGAGTTATAGAAAAATTGTGAAGAAACAATTTAACTTTTCTGGTCTAATCTATGTGCATGAAAAGGTAAATGTATTCTTGAGTATAGCTGGGACTTCAGGTATTGTAGGGTAGATCTCTTCTTACCTGGACACTTAGATGTTGTCTATCTTCATATTTCTGGAGAGGAAAAAATAATCCAGAGGTGTATTTTTTTAAAGGAGTTTTAAAAAAAGTAATAAAATAATCAGGTCAAAAATCTTTTGGCTTAGTGCATGCAGTGTTGTATAGTTGATGTTTATTGCAGGAAGCTAAGTAAATGTTACCTTTAGAAATTCCAAAAGATTCAGTAAGTAGTTTCTTGCTTGATGTGATACAAAGCTAATGTGAGATTTCCATTATATTTTCTCTCAAGGCAGCCTGACCTAAATCTCTTGTGATATACTAAAAAAGTAATTTCACATGGCTCAAATGGAAATGGAACACTACAAATAGAGTAGTTGGGAAACAGAATTTTGAGGGTGTGAGGGAAGAGGTGGCCATCTGACCATGCAAGAATGCCTGACCCTCTCAACACAACCCCTGCAGGAAGAGAAAGAAGCAAAGGACACCAGTGTGGAGAGTTCACTACATGGCTGGTGCCTTGTGACTTCTTAGGCTAGGAAACTAAGTACAGGTAGGCAAAGGATTCTATGAGAAGGTCCAGGGGAGCAGGAGAGAGGACCAGAACACAAGTCTTTATGACCTAAGGCTCCTGGCCTTTGTAGGGTCTCAGAGAAGAACTTCAAAACTATTGTACAGAGTAAAGCACTTAATTTCTCGGTGGCAGAGATTTAGCGTGGTCTTTTTTTTAATTTCTGTATATTTCTCTGTCGAGTCAGCAGTGGTAAGTCAGAGTGTTTCCACTCTTGTCTAGCAGACCGTCCTTTGCTATAATGATTAGAACGCATGACTCTAAGCACACTGGACGATATGTAGATTCCACCAGCAGCAGCTGTGGCAGTGGCATATTCTAGGCTGAGCACTTTATACCTTCACGTGTATTACCTCAGAGAATCCTGACGCTGTCCAGATGAGGAGGACATCAGTATTTGCATCCTCTGATGAGGAGGTGAAGGTTCAAGTGGATTGAAAATTTTACTTAATGACTCACAAGTAAAACTTAGCAGAGCCAGAATTTCCCAGCCCAGGCCCATTGGATTCCAAATGCTACAGTTCTTGAAAGAGAACAAGCTGGAGGTTGGCAGGAGGAGTGTTGGGGAGGCCATACAGTCTGGAGTTGGACAGTAATTCAGTTACAAGATGATGGCCATGTGGAGGTGCCAGATTGAGTTTACTTTGGCCGGGCCTGGTATGAACACGTTGGGGGTGTTTCTAAACCCGAGGTAGCAGAGACAGTTCCAGGTTCCACCTGTTGGGAGCTGAGAGATGGGATGTCTCCGCTCCATGTTGGCTTAGCAGCAGAATGGCTGAGCCCATAGTTAGGAAGTCAGGAAGGGTTAGTGAAGAAGGTCCGACAACCATATCATCTATTGGGTGTCCTTTCTTTGCAACTGAGGTTTCATAGTACATGTCTTTGACCGCTCTGCTGAGGCATGTAATAGTTCTTCGCAATGTAATTAGCGAGCCTAAGAGATTTAAGAATACTGCTTAGTTGGACTTCCCACTGAGTAGCTCAAAATGCCAAGAGGCTCATTTGCATAAGTTGAATGCAGAAAGCCGGTGGGCTGTGTGTTCAGATGGGCGCACCTGAGGCATCGCCACCAGGAAGAGCAACGTGGCGGGGACAGCTGGAGTCAGATCATCAGCTCGACTGCAGTGTAGGATGCAGAGGGACTGGCAAAGTCAGGGTTGTGTGAATCCTGGAGCTAGGAGGACTGCAGAAAAAGCAAACTTAAATCTCTGATTCAATAAACCAGGAGAATGAGATGCAGAGAGATGAAATGAGTTGTCTCAAATTGGACAAATAAGTATCACACTCGAGACTAGAAATCAACCCATGGACCTGTTCCTTGCTCTGGGTAGTATAGCTACCCTTTCTCTTATGCTTTTGTTTTCTGTTTTATGCTGAGGGTGCCTATGCACACTGACTCAGAAATACTGCAGTATGAAGTGTGTGAATACATGCATACCATATCTCACAGAAAAAATAGAGGGAATCCGGCCTGACATCTGGGTATGTCATTTATGTGATGCCATGTCTCTAAATAGCAGGCTCTTCTCAGTATTTGTCCAGATGTCGTGTTTTATTTTTAAATTGACACATTATTTCATCATAATGCAACATACAGTGTGGTGTTTTGACTCATGTACCAGGGAGGTAGTGATCTATTTGGGGTAATTAGCATATTTATCACCTTAAACTTTTGTGATTTCTTTATGAAATATGAGTAAAAGATCCTCTCTTCTACTTATTTTGAAGGCTGTAATGCCTTTATGTTATAAGTGTCCTAGCGATAATTAGAAATAGGAGTGATTGGATTTGAGGAGAGCAAATGGAAGTGCAGTGTGTAAAACTATAGGAGTGGGGACTTTTTACAAGGTCCAAGCAAAGAAAGGAAAATGTTTGGAGCTTGTGGGTAAGGGTTGTTGGGAAAGAAGCAGGCAAGGAAGAAACAAGGAGCTGGACGGGAGTAGTGATCTGCTTCAAGCTACCACGGATGGGGTTTGGGAGGAGAGTTGATGTACTTCCAAGATCTCACCCACCACTCTTACCCTGCAGAGAGGATGGAGGTTTCTTCCTTAGCAGCGCTAAATTACTCTTTCTCTTTCCCTTCTGAGTCAGTATGTATTTGCTCTGTGAAAACATTAGGATTTTGGATCAACACTGGAAAAACGGATGAACGGATCACACATGCTAATTAGTGTATTAAGCCAATCATTATGTTTTAAAAAATGGAAGCTTCTTATGGTAATACTGACTCTTTCACTAACAAAGCCTGTCTTGAACTTGTTCTCTGCTTGTGTCAATGACAAAAGAAATTAGGAACAGGTGTGGAAGATGTAACCTGGTCCACTAAGGTACAGGCTAAGTGAAGAGATTGCACCGTCTTCTCCATCTTCCTGAGGAGACCGTGGGCTGGCAGCTGCATGCCTAGCTGTTGGTGCAGACCAGTAACTTAGACCTCAGCATTGCCCAGTCTCTGACCAGGGAGGGAATCACAGAGGGCTGCATCTGGAAATGAGTTTTTCTATTACAGTTCTGGCAAATAGATTTCCAGGTGTGAATCCCACGAGCTACTTTCCTTTTGGTTCACTGCTGCAAGCTAATGGTTCTACTGACTCAATTTTGTTATTTTAATGATTTAATAACATAAGTGAAATTTAAAATTAATGACTTGTCTTCTTTGTTTGGATGTTTTGTGGACATTTAGAATTCCTACACCAAGCTGGCTAGGTCACACGTGGTCTCACCATGTTCTGGGTGAGATAACCACCGCACAGGGCATGGTCTGACTTGCCTCAGGTCACTTAGTGTGGGTTAGAGAGCCAGCATTTGAATATGGATGGGTTTCAAACAGATCTCTTTCTGCCTCACAGTACTTCTCTTAACCCTGTGGTTTGTATGAGCATAGTTCAGTTTGAGATTCTGGTTTAGTTCTCTAATTTCTTTATCGGGACTAAAACTTTGCTTTAAACCTTAGCCCAGTCATGCATGAAAACTTGCAGAGCTCTTGCAAAACCCCTCACTGTCAGTAGTCTGGATCCTTTTTTTTTTACAAAATGAATGTCTGGAGTTCTGTGCCTTTTGGATGGAGCAACCAGAACCAAGATGGCACCAGATGATTGACAGCTGCATGGCCGCCTTAGGAAAGTGTGTTCCTCTGTCCCTTTCATAGGCTGGGAGCTCACCTTACTTATCTATAGTAGTCTAAATTAGGCTTGGATTGGGTGGTGCAAGTATATATTTACTTTGAAAATATATTTTAATACATCAGATATATTTAATATATATCTTTATGTAATGAATAAATTTACTGTAGCAATTAGTTGGAAAGGATGGCATTGGCAAGACTTGGCTCTCTTTCTTGAGTCTTGCTGTATTTGCAGCATCTGAACAGTGCTTGATGTATTAGTCAGCTTTCCCGTGCTGCGACACAGTGCCTTATACTCACAGGTTAAACTCTGAGCATAAGTATAATCACTGAGAGATTTACTTTGGTTTCAATTTAAAGGATTCAATCCTTGGTCAGCTAGTTGTAAGGCAGATACACCAGGAAGTGTGCTCCACTAATCCCCTGGGCGTCTCCCAACCCAACTGAGTTGATGCAATCAAGGTTAACCATCATGCTTGGTTTCTATTTGTTGAACAAAAATGGGCAAGAGTTTGCTTTGAGCTTCATCTGGGGGCTTGGCTCAAACCCCATCCCTACTCCCACTCAGGAGATGTGAGATGGGACTTGGGGATCTGCTGGTTTCCTCTTCCAGATGTCTCTTGATGTGCATTCAAACCCAGCTGGACAGATATTCCATGCTGGGTGGGTGGGGGTGCAGCAGCATGGTCACTTCTTCATACTCTCCACCCTAAAGTAGTTTGCATAGACTGTGCAAATGCCATGCTTACTTATGTTAGCATCTATGTACTTTGTATCTTAGAGTGGTCCTGGGACATCTCCCTGGAGGATACTGCGGGACACCTTTACTCATAGCCGCAGTGGTTAGTGGACACCATACTGGATGGGGTAACCTGATACATCTTCATATCCATCTTCATTTCCTCCTGCAGGCAGGGCTATGTTATGGCATAGGCAGCAAGGCAGCTGCTAAGGATACCAGACTCTCAGGAGCATTAAACATTCCAGGAACGAATTAGGAATGTAGTGCTAGAAGTGTATATCTGTTTCCTGCTCCAGTGGACACCAAGCCTTCTAACTGTTGAGGGATTTCTTTCTCTTTTTGCGTGTTTCATGGCACAGATTGTTGTAGGGTAGCCATACAGGGCACAGCCAGATGACAATCCCTTGGCTTGGTAGTCAGAATCTACTGAGGTCAAAACCCAGCAATGCATGGCTGAGCGTTATTTACTAGCAACACATCATGCGTTCCACTGTCTAAAACGTGAGCCTCTTCATATTCCTTCTAAGAAGCTGGATGAATCTGAAAATCATTAAATTGCCTGAAGAGAGCAATGACAGAAAAATGAGAGAACTTTTGCCCACAGGTATATTTACTGGGGCATCTACTGCCCAGGCGCTTCCATCCCACTGCTTCCTCCTGGCCCCTGTGCGGTTGCACAGCCCCTGTTCCCATCTTGAAGGTCGGGCATTCATTCTATATTCACTGAACCTATTAGTCTTGTCAGTTAATGACTGCACTTGCTATTCCCCACTGCTGCCCAGCTTTCACACACTTTGCATTTCTCAGTGGCTGTGCAAGCATAATGAACATATTCTGTGGTCTGGAAGCGAGGCTCAGGGCCTTAAGCCGTTAAGTAAATATCACCCGCAACCAAAATCCAAACAGGACTCCACCTCCGAAGCACTTGTTATTGGATTTACCGCTGCTGCCATTTACACTGCGCTCTTTAACAAGTGAGGCGTGACTATGGAGAAAGACGCTGATTTTGAGGAACAGCATGCATCCTTTCTAGATACAAGCAACCATGAAAATCGCGTTTTCTTGGCAGAGGTCACATGTAGATATGCCACTCCTAATAATATGTCAACATTGCCACCAATGGCAGGGCTTTCTATGTCTGGCACTGTGCATCAATTTGCAATTTGATCCCTGCTATTATCCTGGGAAGCAGAGAGCATCATCATTGATGAAGAAACTGAGGCTCAGGGAGGGTGAAATGTCACAGAGCTGTAAGAACCTGTGTAGATGGCATACTGGGCTGCTGGACTGGCTCTAAGGACACACGGCTGCCTGAGATAATCCAAGTCCTTTCCCTAAGAAATGGGCATTTGAAATGGGCTTTGGAGAATGGGTAGGATGCTGGTATCTAAGATCTGGGAAGGGGAAAATGCAGGCCATGCAATGGGAAGGGCAGTCATGTCCCTCGAATACCGGGACACAAGAAACCCTGGGGTATTTGCACATAGTATCTGCCATGGTATGTACCAGGAGAATCGTGCAACCAACTCTGTTACACACAGGGCATCTCACTTACTTTCCACTGATGCCTGGGCAATAGGAAGTAATACTACCTGTGTGTTCCTAATAAGGAAAACAGACTCTGAGAGGTAAATCACTTGCCTGTGCTGCACAGCTAGAGAGAAAAGGAGGGAGGAGGGGAGTGCCTGTTCACCCAACTCTTCCTACTGTAATGTGAAAGAACTTTGTTAGGAAAAGACACTTTTCTAAAGAATAACTTTGCACTGTTATGTTTTGCCCTGCTGTACTGATTCTCCAGATTTGCCACATACATGTAATAAAGAAAGAGCCCCTCCCCACCTGCCTCCTCTGTGACGCTCTGCCCTCACCACTGCCGCCCCTGGGAACCCTGCTCTTCATTTTCCTTTGACTAACAGCAATGCCATCTAGACCTCAACAACCAAGTGAAGCCCAGTGACATGATTAACTAGCTGACAACACTAGCTAGAATTTCACCTTATGGGTGAGAAGGTACATTGCAATAAGCAATATTTCAGGAAAATGTAGCTCTGGTTTGTGCAACTGAAATCTCATATCATGGCTTCAAAGCAGTTGTTATGGAAGCCAATTTACATCCCTAATAGGAGTGAAATGCCTTTTGTGGGAAGGTGAGTATGTGCTGTGGGATGGGAGTCTTTGTTTTATCCTGAAATCCTGAAATCAGCAGCCTGGGTATCCAGCCTGGGAAAGCAAATGGTGCCCTTCAATCTACCCATGACAAAAGTATTGAGTGGTCTGAAGTTATTTGTACAATTGATCTCGCTGGTATCAGAGGAGCATGTTCATCAAATGAATTAGTGCCAATTAATCGCAAGGCTCTTCTCCTGTTTCCTATAAGTAGAAGATAGAGGGCCAAAGAAGAAACCATCTAATCCATTTCCACACCCCTGTGTCCCTTTTCCATCATTCTAGTCCATTAAAATCCTCTTGGATCTCGACTCAGTGATGTGATTTCCTGGTGCTTTCCTGTTAGGCAATTCCCCCTACCTCTTTTATCATCAGTAGACTTAAAATGTTCATGGCAAAACCTGGTTTTATATTAGCATCTTCTAGTTGCTTACACACACAAATACACACCCACATGCACATAGACGCATGCGCACACAGAACCCTCTACTCCTCTTTCATCTTCTCTGACATACAAGTATTCAACAATTTTTAAACATCCCACTTCTTAGAATCCTCTGTAATTCATCCACTCTGTCTGACTCCATTTCCTTCTCATTCCGCTCTTCTCTGTCTCCCAGCCACAACCTAATTTAAACCCTTTTCCCTCAAATCTCAAATGCCACAGACTGCAAAATGCACTTTGATTTTATGTTCCACCGTGCAAAGAAGGAAGAAAACCTCTCCAAATAAAATAATCATCCGCCATCCTTCATCGGAGGCATCCTAAGGAGATGTTAAAACATGAGAAGAAAATGTACATCTTAATAGGTGACCATACACAGCATCTCAATGAAAGCGCTGTCATTGTCTCCTGACCTCTCATGCCACATTCCTATAGTGGTACAGCAGGGCCTTCTCCACCAGGCTGGAGCTACATCTCCTTTTCCTCTGCTGAGAACCCCCTCCCCAAACTTCTGGATCCCCTCCACCACGTCACTTGAACCCCACAGGCCCGGCAATGAGGCTGCCCTGGGTCCCCTTGGGTATCTGAAATTTGTTATGTAAAGACACACCAGCTTGCTCTGGAGTTGTCTTCGTACACGCTTTCCCTCCAAGGACTATGAGGAATTGTAAGGCAGGCTACGTATCCTGTTTGCCTCCACATCCACCGCCCGCCAGCCAGGCAACTTGGCAACAACTCATGAGAACCGTAGCTTCTGCACACAGCCACTGGAGGGCAGTGTGGAACCATCCCAGACCCAGAAAGGCTGCTCCCCAAGACTCCAGGTTGCAGAGGTTGAAGGAAGCCGGTCTCCTAGGGGCAACTAGCTGCTGACCAGGAGGCTAGATGGCTGGAAGGGCGCAGGACTATTTTGCAGATAGCACCTCCTCTGAGGATGCTCCGCGTGTCTCTGCGTCCCTTGCCAGCCTGCCCACTAGGTGCCTTCTGGTGGCTGCTTCAGCACATTTCTTCATGAAAAGCCAAACGCTCTGCCCAGCTTCCCACTCTAGGTGGAAGAAGGCGGAGGCCACAAACAGGGAAAGCAACGTCTCCCTAACATCCTCGCTCTCATTTCTAATAAACGCAGGCGCACTGTGAAGGGCCTCCAGTATAATTGCTCCACTTTGAAGAACAACAGGTACCGGCATCAATATTTGATTTTTAAAAGGTTGTGTGAAGTGTTAAATATTAAAGATAAAGGCAAAGACTCCGATCGTCGTTTCATCTCAGCAGTGGGAGCATTTTGAACGAAAAAGGGTGCTAATGAGCAGAGTACGATTGTGCGCCCGTCAAATGGCATCAGGTTGCAAAGAAAGCAAAATCATTTCGGGCCGTGGGGGGAGGGGTGGGAAGCAGTATCTGCTCTAGGGAAGGTTTTCCGTTCATTATCTCTGTAATGAGAGAAAATAAAGCAGTTCTGCTCGGCAACTTTCCTCCATCTGATCGTGGGCTGTTTAGTTCCATCCATGAGTGTTGTGGGACAGGCTTTGAGAAACCTCAGAAATTAACTATCCAACTTCCTGGCTAATGAGCCCAATATGTCAATTTCCTGGGATCAAAATGATGCAATTCAATAAAGCACAGTACATTTTGTAAGGAAATATACTTTTAATAGGGAGAACTGGAGGGTCACAGTCCTCCTGAGATAATTATGAACCAGAGGAATTATGTGGAGCTGTACTTACTGTCTGGAAATACCCCATGGGGATTGTGTGGCAGATATTGTCTTCCGGGGACAATAAATTCCTTCATTATATTTCCATTACTGCATTAATGCAGCAATCTCCGATTTACTTGTAACCAAGAAGACTGGTTATTCCTGAAACTTGGCATTTAATGCTAATGAGAGTTTGTAAGGCAGGCAGCACCGTGTGGTGTGGTGTGTGTGTGTGTGTGTGTGTGTGCCCGTGCGTGTGCGTGTGCGTGTGTGTGTGGCTTGAGCAGAGCCAATATAACAAGAATCCAGCAACTTGGAAGGATTCTGGGGTGAGGCCTAGAGGGCCAAGATGGCTTAGGCTAGACAGAGGGATGCACAGCTGAAGAAGTTAGCAGTAGGTAGGAGACAGAAGTGTGAAGCGTGAATTAGATGAGCGAATATGCAAGGTCAGTGGTTGTGGAGTGATGTGTATGAATTCCCGCTGCAAAGGCAGTGGGTCCTTTGGGTGAGTCGAACAGGCCACAACATACAGGGGTTCCAGTCAACAGAAGGGTCCAGAACCCAAGCTTAGAAGCAAAAAAGGTGCTGGGAACTCATACTGAATCATGGTGCAGGAAGAACTGGGCACTTGGTGATGGGGTAAAAGGCCACCTGGTTCACCTTTGTCCCTCAGGACAGATCCTTTGGGACCAAGGACTCCATGGTCAGTTCTGCTGGCATTGCTTGATTCTATTATCTGAACCCAAAAGTGATAAGCTGCCTGTTTCATTTCAAAGGAAGAAGTGAGTGGAAAGAGTTTCAGAAATTCTCCTGTGGGAGCTGGGGAATCGCTACTGCACTGTCCTGGTAGGAACTTCTGATGTAGCAGAGTCTAATGGGAAAGACTGATTCTATGGGCATTTTTCACTCCACACCAGGAGGGTAGACAGGCAACGTGACAGGAAGGAGGACAGCTTCTGGGGTCAGGTTCAAGTTCTGACTTTTTGGCTTTTAGTTGGGAAGTGCTCATGAGTTGCTGAACCTCTCTGAGCTGCTGTTTCCATAAGTGACATTTAATTTGCTGGGCAATCTATTGGCAGAGAGATAAGTGAATATGTCAGTTTGCTTACTTTTGCTTGTTTTTAAGAATGTATTTTCCAACATTGGAGATAAGAAAAGTAAGTTATAAACAGAATCAAGATCCTTTCCTCTGAAGCAATTTTTATCTATAATAGAACATACCTAGGAAAGTAAGTTAATTTGAGTAGCTTGGATATAAATGTGGGCAAAGAAGATTTCCCATAAGGCAGAGGGTTTACCATTATAATACAGTAATCAGGAAGTGTTTCCTTCAGATGAGAAATGGTCTGTGTCAAGTTCAACTGCCTGCTCAACGCAGCTGTTGGGGAGTGCTTGGTAATGCACATCATCTTGATGCTTTTTGGAATAAGATTCCTGCTTGTCTAGAAGTCCTAGAACAGCACAGGCACAACGAAAGTAGTGGAGGGCCACTCCATGCCTGCTCCTTTGGGCGGAGTCCATAGCTCAGCCTTTCCAGCACTTCGTGTCTAATCCTCAGTGACCTCTGGGTTTAATCCCATTATATTTTTGAAATAAATTTTATAGTTTGGAATAATTTTAGGTTTGCAAGTAAGTTGTACAGACAATACAGAAAGTCTTGGGATATTTCTTATCCAGGTTCCTTTAAGGTTGATATCTTATATAACAATTGTTCATCTGCCACAACTAAGAAATTAACATTGGTGTATCACTATCCACTAAACTGTAGATTTCATGGTCGTTTCTCCAGGTTTTGCACTTCTTTTTTCCTATTTCAGGATTCCAGCAGAGATACAACACTGCACTGAGTGACTCTCTGTTTTAACCTGATCATTTGCTGCAACTTTATTTGTGAAAATGTTTGAGGTAGGGATAAAGTTCAAGGCCATTTTTGGTCTGGTAGCCTGAACCCACATAAAGATGTGCTAGATTATTATTGTTGTTTGCTCCTGATTTTGATTTTGCTTCTGGTAGAAACAGTTCTTAAAACTCACTGCACGTGACATTTTCATTTCAGCCCGGAATCCTGGCTCACTTGTACCATGGCTGCAAAGGTTTGGGATTGAGATTCAGTTTTCAAAAGCAATGCTTCATCATTGTCTTCTTTCAAGGGCAGGAAATTTCAAATCAAGTTCAGGCTTTAGCATTCACTACACCAAACATTCCTGAGGTTTCCATGATTGCCAATAAATAAGACATTCCATCATCTTTAAGATGTCAAATCTTCTGATAAATTGAATTTCATAAAATATTGCTCTATTGATCTTAGTGCTTAACTTTCAATAAGGCAAGTCAGCCAGAATTGCTGGCTGGGACTTCTATCCAAGGAGATTGCTGTACGCTTACTGAGGGAGGACATTTATGAGGCCAGGGTCCCTGACTCCAAATCTCATTTCATGGCACGACATCAAGTTCAAACCCATCATACTGACCTCCCTATTGCTGCACCCTTAATTTTATAGTAAAGTTTCCTTTATGCTTCTTAGAGGAAATCTAAGGATATACAGAGGACTCCACGTGCCTACACCATGAGTTACTTAACCTCATCTTTGGGTGTGTAATTTGTGTTAATGGAGACTATTTTAAGATCAGTCTTTGAAAAGTTGGTAGGGGAAAGAGCACGGGGAAGGAGAAAATCAAGCTTGCCTCGGAACTCAGTTTCAAGGGTCCACCACGTTTCTGTGAAGGAAAGTTTTGGTGATGCATGCTGATGGCAAGGGGAGGAGGAAAAGGCAAAAGGCAAAGACAACCCTTGCTTTCCCAGTGCTGATCCTGAAATAGTCTGCAGTGATGTGCAGGCTCTTTTTAAAGAATTTTTAAAACAAATAACATTTTCATACTTTTATCATGACAACATAGCTCAAATGCCATCTGTTCTTGCCATGCGTTAAGGCAATTCAGTGAGAAAATAGTGTAGGGATGACTAATATTTAGCCTGTTCATAAGTTCTTTTTTTTAATGGATGGAAAACTTCTCTTGAGATGAAACCCCAGGATCTAGCGGGATAGGGGACCTGAAGGCATGGTTTTGCCACCATGGGCACGTGAAGTCCTTCACCCATTTCTTAAGCAACACAATGTTCCAGGCAGTGTGCTCTGACTAGAAGTAGAAAGAGCAAGAGTCCACAGACTGGGGACTGAGCAGTGTATCCTTAGCTATACATGAGATGCTAAGTGTTAGGAGAGAAGTTTGCAAAGGGTGCTACTGGAATCAGTAAGGGAGGTCTGTGACTCCCCACTGTGTGTGCATTTTTGGGCACCACGAGGGATAAAGCAGTGCTGAGGAAGGTTTCCAGGGAGGAGGTGAAACCTGACTTCAGTCTCGCTGCATTAGTGGGCGGCCGCTGGGTGTAGAAGGAGAGCGGGTACAGGCTCACTTGTGTTCTGTGAGTCGAACGTGATGGGTCAAGGAGACACATTCAGTCATCCTTTTGTAGTACTTGGAGTGGAGAGAAAGAACATTGAGTGCAGTTAATAAGTCAAACACCATTCCCTGCGTACTCACTGGAGCATCCTAAAGCGGCTGATCGCTGAGGATTGGTTTGGTCAGCCACAGGTCAAGAGAAGTAGAGACACAAGAGAAGGGAAGGGAAGGGAAGAGGAAGGAAGGGAAGGTGGGAGAGCAGCCGCAAGTCATCCACAGACAATGATCGACTAGACTGAAGAGTAATGTGTAAAATGTGAGGGCCCTTTTGTGCTTAAGAAGTGGACTGTACCCAGTGTGAGTCTCAGGTTATGAAGTTGTTACTCTGGGTCTTTTTAATGCCAATATTTGGAGGGTCTGGCACAGAAAGACTTGACAAGGGGTCCCAGAGGCTTCCTCCCAAACCTAAGAGTACCGTTGTTGTGCTCCGGGAGCGAAGGCGAGCCTTCTCACATTAGTCATTGTCATTTTAGAGTTTTGTTTCGTTTTCTCCTAGAGCTATTAGGCAGCACCTCTAGGTCTTTAATACATAAGAATGTGCAGTAGCTTCACAGTGTAAAATGAATTCCCCCTCTAGTAATATAAAGCTCTCAGGCATTATTTCCATGTAAAACTCTCAGTCTTCATTATTTGTGGTGAACAGCAAGTTCACAAGTATGTACGATGTGCTGAGCTCCTCTCCACATACTATGGCAGCGAAAAGAATCTTAAAAACAATAAATGCAAAGATAACACTATGTAAGACAACATCCAGTGATGATTTCCTACTATTCCACTGTAAATCGGTATTTCTTTTATTGTTTTTGTTTTAACAAATGCAAAGATAACATTACGTTATACAGCACCCCCAAAAAACAATAAAAGCAAGGAAGACACAAAAGCACCCCCAGAGCTTTGAAGGTCACAAAGTAATGACACCTTAATGTTAATATTTGCTAAACTGCACTGAGAGTTCCTTGGATGCCAGATCCTGCCCTCAGGACAGTATCTCTTTGGATCATCATGGTAATCTATGAGCTCATAGTAGCCCCTTTTCTTTACAGATGTGAAAACTGAGGCTGGGAGAAGACTATCAACCTGTCTGTGCTCACAGAGCTTGGATGAAGTGGGACACCAAGCCAGCTTGCTTACTGAAAACCACCTCTCTGCCATATCTCAATGAAGTCAAGAAAGACAGATTTTCCGTGCCGTACCCAGCAGCACCAACTCTCTGACTTCTCATGAAACTTAATACATTGGCATGCTATAGCAGGTCACAGTTCTCTAAAGTTTCTTCTTTCACCTTTTTTTTTTGGTTACAGGCAGCTGTCCCATCATGTCCCTACCTTGTCATGTATTTCTCTTAGATTTGAGAAAGCGAATGCTAGCCAGGACTTGGTGTTTCCTGGTCCACTTAGTAAGCTCTGATTGACCATGCACTGTGCAGCAGTGCATCCCTAGGTCCTGGGTCCAGGAGCAGGGCAAGTACATAATGAGGCAGACTTGCTTGGTACTGAGCTGGGGGTACCTCAGTGTGGCTTCTGGCTGCTTACAGAGCATGCTCACCTTCCTGCTCCCCTATGAGCCCCTGACCAACTCCCCTGCTGCAGAAAGAGGAGCCACATCTCACACATGAGACAAAGCCCCTTGGAGCAATCGACATGCTTCATCTGCTGCCACACCACTTGCAGAATCAGAGGTCTATGGCCGTCCAGGTGATGCCATGTGCAGTACTCTGTGTTGCTGCTCGAGCCCCAGCTTGCCTCTTACTCTTCCTGCCCTTTATTCTCAGACACAGCATATGCTCTCCTGCCTCACTTTCCTCATCTGTAAAAAGGGAGAGCAACAGAGGCTACTATTTGGCTGTGAAGATACTTTGATGAGTGATTGATGCATAGAGACTATTTTACAAACATTAGGTACTAGCAATCCCTGTTAGTAGCAACTACTATTAGTATTGCTTACTGCTACTACTGGGATGCCCACATCATAAATAAAAGGTAATTACAAATAAGGATGCAGATGCATATGAATGGATGTGAAAGTTTGTTCATTTTATAATGAGAAATGCTGCGTGACATGCAGCAAACAAGCTACCCAGTGTTGGGTCTTTTTTTGATATGCATCCCTAACATTCCTTGTCTCAGCGATTAAGGCTGCAGGAACTCACAATTGTAAAAAAGGAGAGAGAGATAGGTCCGTAAAACAGGTGAGCAGGTGAAGACGAGGTAAGGGTTACAATTGCCGTAGGACTATGGAAGAGGAGATGCAGAAGGAGAGAAGCCATTTTCCTTTTTTACTGGATCAGCTGTCATGTAATTTAACTTTCAAAACCATCGTGTGAGGTAAGTGATATCATCTCCATTTCACATGGAGGAAATTGAGACTCAGAGAACTTTAAGCAACTAGTTGAAGTCACAGAACAAAGTGAAATTTAAACACAGACATTTTCCTCTGAAATCCATGCATTTCTGCCTCCCCACTAGTGAGAGAATAATTTTAGGAACATGTCAGGAGAGCAGTTGAAACTTGCTCTCCTCTCTGAACTCTTACAGCATTTAGACTCTGATTTCCACACATTGAAGCCCCACACACCATGCATTTAATTATCTGCATGTGTAAGCAATCTTTGCCACGATGCTCTAAGTTTCTTGAAGGCAGGATCACTGTCTTAATTGCTTTTCTATTTCCTACCAACTGACATAGTGCCTTGTGCCTAGTAAGTAACTATTGAATGGCTTGGTGCAAGGAGAGATTCTGTGAAAGCCCAGGGGTAAGGCAAGGACTACTATAAGCAAAAGCTTCTCAGATTATTTTCCTATTAATTCATGAGTAGGACTAGGAGATTCAATGTGGGCGGGTCTCTTGAATACAAGGGGTATAAACTCACGAGCAGTGGGCTGATCTTTGTCTGAGAATCAGGGAGAGTAAGGAAGTTGACATTTGGAGAGAAGATGATATGATCTCCTCCTGACAAGTCACCAGATCCTTTCAGGGTGCAACAGCACGGAGAGACTTCGGTGGATTTTTACAGCTACTTGCTCGAGTGGGAATCTTGATTCTGTTCCTCATACTCAGTGTAATCAGGGGCTAACTGTGTAATCACCCGTGTCTCATTTTCACTCTTTCTAAAATGAGGATGACGGTGCCCTCCTCAGGACCCATGTCACATGCTTCAGCACATCCCTGGACACAGGGTGGTCTCGGTGAGTTGGAGCTATTATTGTGCTTATGCTTGCCGTTGTGCTTTCACTGATCCTGTTGGTTTCCTGCTTTAGGTTTCTGACATGTTAGATACCATTTTTTCCAACTTCATTTCAGAACTCTTGGAGATCTGGTTGCCATTTCCAACATAAAGCAAATCAAAGCCCTCTTCCTGCTGGTCAACTTCCCTGTGTCTTCAGCAGTTCTTGCCTGAGCATAATTATCCAGAAACATGCACCTGTCTTTTTGTAAGTGACAAAGTGCAGGTCTAACCACATTCTAGAGCACAGACCTTCTCTCCTCCTATGGAGAAGGGCTCTGCTTGTTTGTTCTTTTTGATTCTTAGTAAATTGATATAGCACGAGGGATGTTAATGTCCTCCTGCTGTCAGAACCGGCAGCAAACTCATGAATAGTCATGTTGCCATGCCTATGTGACTTAAATTACAAAAGGCGCAATGCATGCACGTTTTAAAGTTACTTTTTGAAAAGAGTTCAACCAATGGAGCTCTCAGGCTGTCAGAATGGAAGCACTGCACTAGATCTTTAGCTGTTACTTATGAATTTTCAAAGGGCTTTAGCACATTTTTAATTGGAATCCTGTCCCTTGCCCCATCTCACCAGCCTGCAAATCAATCTGCCTGGTGATTGCATTCCGTGAGCAAGGGAGGCGGCAACAGAATGCTAGACTGGTGGGCAAGGTGGGCAGAAACCTAGCTTTTCAAGGCCACCTTTAGGTTCAAGTCTATTGGGCCAGAGGCAGTTCTCTTGGATGTGAATAATTTTTATTTTTAAAACAAAAATGGGGAAAATAAAGCAGAATGCCAGGCAGCTAAAAAACATAGAAGTTATTAAAATACAGTGTATTTTCCCACGGGGCCGGGCATGGTAGGAGACTCCGGGAGATGAGGCAGGGCAATTGCAAGTTTGAGCTCAGCTTGTCACTGTTTTCAAAGTGTTACCATCACTTTGATGGTAAAGTCAGTTTTGTGACTTAGTGAGACCCTCTCAATCAGTCAATTAGTCAACTGATCCATCATTAAAAAGAGCTGGGATTGGGGATATAGCTAAGGGGCACAGTACCTGCCTGACAAGTGCAAGGCCTTGGGTTCAATTTCGAGTACCAGAAAAAAAGTGGGGGGCACTGGAGGTGTAGCTCAGTGCAATGGTCCAGCATGCAATCCCTAGTACTGCAAAAACAAAACTAAGATAAATCTCTCTACCTTTTCTAACACTTTTCTGAACGCTCAGATATACTACAATTCATGTGACCCAACAACATCGTTATCCCATCTTCTGACAGACATGAAAGCATGTTCCCTCCAGATGATGATGATGATGATGATGTGTGTGTGTGTGTGTGTGTGTGTGTGTGTGTGTGTGTGTTGAGGGAATGTTTAGTCCTATGCCTTCCGACTCATGAACACAAACTCTTTCCAGGGAAAGGCTTCTTCCCCTTTCTTACTCTCCTTCAAGGAAGAGGGTCTCACTTTCCTGGTTGAAATTTTTGTTAGAAAGAACTGCGCCAGTGAATCTTGCTGATCAGAGCGACCTGCCCACAGAGGGCCACCCTTTGGTTCGTTCTTTGGCCCAGGCTGGCACTTTGATGGTAAAGGCTTCTCCTCTCTGAGGTCAGATCTATGGTTTAGGGGGATAGGTCCAGTTTTTGGGCACAGGGTCGACAATATTTTCAAGTCACTCAATAGCCACCTCCTCCAACACAGTGTTCATCATTAGCAAAGCTGGTATTTTGTTTTCTACACAATTCCTGGTTCTATCTCTTACATAATTTAAACATGCTGGCTCTAAGGGGTCAGCCTGGTCTACAGAGTGAGCTCAAGGCCAGCCTGACCTGCATAGGGAGACTCTGTCCCCCAAAGGCCAAAAACTCCCAATCCCCTCCCCCACAAAAAACCCATTCATTTTAATGGTGAAGAGAGGCCCTTAACAATTAAACATACCATTACATGCTGATACACAGGATGCCAGGAAGATCTTTAACAGGGGAGTTGACCCAATCTTGTCTGGGAATTTAAGATTGTTTTTTCTAAGCAAGGCTTAAACAAGGCTTGGAGGGATAAGCAGGAAGGGGCTGGGACCGTATGTTTGCAGAGAGGGGAGAAAGGTGATCCCCACACTGGGAGCCTGAAATCAGCGGGAGGAAAGTGGGATGTGTGCCAAGAGGAGCTGGTACTGTGACCCACTGTGCAGAACCTCAGGGGGCAGAATGAGGAGGTTCTGGTTTCTGAAAAGACCACCACGAAGGCATATGAATGAGTTTGAAGCAATAGTGGCATAGGTTGACTTTTGGGTCTCGCAAAGATCTCTTTAGGCGCTGTGTAAGACTGGGTCAGATTTGGGGAACAGCAGAGAAAAGGCGTGACCACAGCCCGAAGGTGGCATTAGAGACAAAGACCCATTGCAGTGGAGATGAGTGAGGAGTTGGTTGAGTTGTCCCTAAAACACTCCTGAGTTTCCAACACAGGAGCACCTTTGGGAGGCAATTTCGGGAACTGTCAGAAGGGGAAGGGGGTATCAGGCAGAAAGGAAGAAGATCAGAAAAGACAGATAAGGACAGGGACAAAGGACAAACAATCAAGCTCTAGTGGGTAGCTGGACCTTCATCTCACTGGAGCACACGCATCAGAGCAGAACTTGACCATCAGAAATGTAGTGTGGGCCAAAGACTGCAATTAAAAATTTCATAGTATCCACACTAATAAAAGCAAAAGAAAAAAGGGTGAAATTAGGTTAAGAACATATACTGTTTAGTTCAATATGCCCTAAAGATTATTATGTTAGGTCACAGTCAAATAAAAATGATTAATGAGGCACTTTACATGCAATTTTTATACTAGGTCCTCAAAATTCAGTGTGTATTTTATATACTGACAGCACATCTCAATTTGAATAGCAAGTGTTCTTAGGAATACTTGATCCATGTTTATATTTCATAAAACTTTTAACTTGAAAAGTAAATTTATACAGCTAAGATGCAGTAACAAATTTAAAAGTTTCTAATAGCTGAACTATCAGTTAATAATCTTGAATTTGTTAAAATGAAATAAAATGAAAGTTTTTGTCACTTACTTGCACCAACTCCATTTCAAGTGCTCTATACCCTCATGTAAGATCAAGAAAAATTTCAGTATAGTTTGGTTCATAAAAATAGCATATACTGGAAGTGGTTTGACATAAGCAGAATCAACATAAATATTCTAGAACAGCTTCCAGGCTGAGCACAAAATAGAACAGTGGCCAAATTGCATATATTAACATTCCTGGTGAAAGAATGTGGTTGCTAATGGGGTCTCAGGTGCTGTTGGATGCAGTTGGCTCATGGAGCTTCTGTTGGCATGAGGAGGAGAGATCTTCAGAGAATAAATCCAAGTTCCTCAACACCTTTTCTTGGCAAGTGACAGAGGCAAGAGCTGTGTCCAATAAAGATGCCTTCTCCTGCGTGTTGGTTCACCATGAGCCGGTCTTGTTGGGGACCAGCAATGCTGAGTGTGTTGTCCCATGGGACAGGCCCAGTACCAGGCACTAGGAGTCTCTCCCCAGACTCAGTTGATGGAGGAGAGTCAGGGCAGAGTTCATAGCTCTTCTGACTCCATGTTTGGTGGAAGTCAGCCTGGCTAGTTGGCCCTTCTTGTAGGCTTGCTCAGGGGTGCAAATTTTGGCACAGACCACTGCAGACAGAATTTTAAGGAAAAGGCCACTGGGTAAGTGATTCACATGATGGGATCTTGTGGGATTTCACACTTTGTTAAGAGATTTTGTTCCACTGATTTAGATGGGATGGCAGAAAACACACCTTAACCACATGGTAATAGCTGTGGTAGCTGTAAAATCACACCTACCACCTTTGGAAGAAGTAGTCCAGTGCTCAGTCACTTGTTCAACTCAAAAATTGTAAATCCCCTCCATTTCCCCATTCTTTATGTGAGGCATGGGGACACAGATGTGAGCAGGATGTGGTTCCTTGTCAACAGACAATTGGTACAAACTGTGCTGGACACTACAGTCAAGGGGAGTCATAGAAAGGAGGCCTTTAGCTCAGGCTGCACAGGGAGGCAGGGAGGGGCAGGTTTTCCTGGAATAAACAATGTTAAGGGAACAGAAACACTGCAGACTCATGCACCTGGCTCAGTGCCTTGTGTTCCTTGGGAAGGGTCCTGGGTGTCCTGGAACCCAGGTCCCTGCTTCCTGGCACGCTCCGCCCTGTATCAGCCAGCAGAACCGGGTGCATTATTGCACAGCAAGGCCAAGAGAGTGTGACAGAAGTGCAGGTGTTTAGAGGCTGGGAGCTTTGGGGTGCTCTTTTCCCTTTCTCCAAAGTGAGAGAAATACAAGCAGGCAGCAGTGTCTCACATGAGAGCCCTCTGGAGGGCTTGGTGTCTTCGGGCTCCCTACCTGTCTGGCCACCCTGTCCTGCCCGAGTTTCCCCATACAGTATTGACCACACACACATCATCACACTGCAGAAAAACAGTGAATGCTTTCCATCTTCTTCTTTTTTGGTCGTTAAATCTAATCTTTTTCCCTTAGAATGATTCATTATGAATTCTGTGTCCATGGGGTGCATTAATATTGATTAAGAAACAGGTGCTCTCAGATTCAATTAGCAAACTGCAATTATTCACAGAGGGCTATGCTGGAAAATTGGGGGAAGATATGCAGGTGTGTAAATGAGCCCAGCCTGAAGAAGATGCGGCCGCGGGAGTCTCATGAGTGGAGAGATACTTTCCATCCTGCAAATGTTTTCTTGGAATCACTTTTTGTTGGGGGGGACAAATGGAACTGAGATTTCACCAATAATGATGCAATTCAGTGGCTCAGGAGCCAGTAGAACTTCATATTTGGAGTCAGGTTCTTGTTAGCATCCTCTAACTCCTGGAAAAGCTCCAAGGATGCTTGTGGAACATACAGATTCCTCGGACCCACTCAAGGTGATTCGGATTCAATAGGTTCAGGTGAGGAACCCAGGAATCTGTGCAGATTACTCTTGCCCCGAGGTAAGTTTGGGGGAGGCGCTCCAGGTGAAGTTGGGAGGTGAGTAGAGCTGTGAATTGCCTCCTGTGGGAATGGAGGATGGTGGGACACTAGAGTGACATTTGCCACCTCTTTTTTGTTGGCTTTGCTAATAAGTAGAGTTCCAGGGGCTGCTTTTCTCCCTGTGGAATGATTAGAGGTCCAATCCAACAAGAAGGAAGAACAGAGGGAGACATCACAATTTGACAAGGAGTGTTTCCTTTTAATAAAAAAGAGAGAGGAACTCTCTGCGTTAAATAGCCTTGAGGATGTGATCATAGACACCTAACTTGGACTTCTGCAGCACGGCTGAGATTTTTTTCTAGCAATGCTTCCCTTGACAACAAGAGGTTAGAGTTGGTTTAGATGATTGACTGAGTAACTGCTGAATTTCAGCCACAGACGTCAAAGTCTCAGAATATTTAGGAAAAGAAGGAACATGTGACATAACCTAATTCAACCTCTCATGGTATCAATGAAGGCACACAGACTCCCAGAGATGAAGGATCTGTCTCAAGGCAATTCAGGTGATGAGATGCAAGACCCCAAAATAGGTTGGTGATACTAACTGCATTTCTTAAATTTTGTCTTCCTACAACACTGCTTCTGAGATCCTCTCATTGTATGGCTGCTACATGCTACAAAGCAGGAACTTCAATTTGCTTCAATAAATAGGAAATCAGAACTCAAAATGTTCAAGGCATTCAGTGGCATGATATGGTAAAGGAGCATAAGATAAAGCATTTGTCCTTTAGATCGCACAGACATGGAAGCGAACAACTGCAGTTTCATGTGACAAATGCAAGCGTAGTGGTATGCAAAGAGCAGCGTAATTCCAGAGAGACAATGACTAATTTCTTGAAAGACTAAGAAGTCTTCTCAAAGTCCCAAAATCAAAGCCCATAGTAGCCTGACAGGAAAATACTATGACCAAGGACTGGAGTTAATGCCAAAGCAGATGTAACCAAAGATTTTCCGTGGAGACCAAAGGAGTAAAGGTGTTAAGTATTATGGGCTGTATGATTTCAACTCTGTTGTAGCATAAAAACAGTGGCAGATAGTAAGTAAGCAAATGGGTATGATACCACAAATGGGTGCTAATAAAACTTTATTTACAAAACTAGGTAGCACGCAGGATTAGGCAAAACTAGGTAAAATGCAGCTGTCTGCAGTTTATTGACCCTTGCTCTAAAGTATTGCTATAGCTTGGATCTTTAATAGCCCTCAAAGGCCTATGTGGTAAAGGCTTAGCCCTCAGCTGAGGAGGCCCTTGAAAGGGAGTGGAGTCTTTAAGAGGTAGAGCCTGGTGGGAGGAAGTTAGGTCACTGAGGGCCTTGAAGGGAACACTTGTACCTAGCCCCTTCCTCAATCTTTTCCCCTCCCTGCTACCATGAAGTAAGCAGTTTCCTCCACCACATATTTCCACCACGGTGGATGGCCTTGCCACAGAACCAACTGACTGTGGATAAAAACACTGAAACACAAGCTCAAATAAAGTTTTCCTCTTTATAAGTTGTTTCTCTCAGGTACTTTGTCATAGAAACGGAAACCTGACTAACACACATATATGTATCTCATAAGCAGGTCAGAAATAGCTGGAAGAAGTTTGGTGAGGAAGAACTGAGGGGGGAAGTGTGGTAAAAGATGAATCTGGTCAGCTTGGTGAAGACCCAAGCCAAAAGGGATTTCTATGCTAAACACATGCTTGGACAAGTTACTTAGCTTCTTTGGGCCTCTACTTTCTCATATGTGCAATGGAAACAAAATCAGTTCCCTGGAAGGGCTGCTGTGGATGTTATCTGGGACAAAAAGCAGAAGCCCCAGAGTTTTATAGGCATTGTAAAATGTTGCCTGGTGTCAGTGCCGCTTTCTCCACAACGGATGCATTTAGAGACAGAGACATGATGTGATATGTTTAGTGTGGGTTCCATTGGTCGGATGGCTTGCTTCTCCAGCAGGTGACACAAGGAGAGGTACTACTTGGCCACAGTTCCACCATGGATGTCACCCAGGAGATTCCTTCCTGAAGCCTCTTGCTCTAGCGGCTTCTTATTATCTGACTTCATTTACTTTGATCTTAATGAAAATGTCCTTATTCATTTCCTCCTCTGGACCGGGAAGGCTCTGAAAGCAGACTATTCATTTCTGCAGCCACCCAGCCAGTGGACTCAGTGACTGTTTGATGGAGGTGCCTTTGTAACTGTCAGTCTATCTGTGTGCGGTACCCTTCATTCCTCTTTAGACCCTACTTTTATCCCTGTTATATAGACCTTTGCTTTTACATCAGTCATGAGATGTACTTTTAAAAAACATTTTATGTTCTAGGCATTATCCTTAACCATTATCTATACCATTTTATATCTTATAGAATGAGTTAGGTATTAAATAATAATGATATAAATAACAGAGAGATAGGTTTTGTTATTACTCCTTTTTTCTAGGTGAAGAAACCAGGCTCAGAAGTTTTGCTCCTTTTTTGACAGTAAGTGGCAGAACTAGGCTTTGAAACAAGTTTACTTGATTCTTTTTGTTTGTTTTGTTTTAAGACAGGGTCTCACTATGTAGTTCAGGCTGGCTTTGAACTCATTAGGTAGCTTAGTCTGGCCTCCAACTCATGGTGATCTTCCTGCTTCAATCTCCTGAATGCTAAGATGACAAGTATGTGCCACAATGCCTGGTTTGATCCTATAGACTGAATTTGTGCACTGTCTTCTGACATTCCAAGTTATTCTATGTAAATTAGTCTCTTCTCTCAACCAGACTGTGTTTCTGAACAACTTTTCTTTCTCTCTCAGTGTCCAATCTAATACTGAAAACTGGCACTTACTAAATGCTTCCAGAATTAACTTGTAAATACCTTTGTCCCTTGGTCACCTGTACCGTTCCAAAGAATGCTGCCCTATTAACTTGTCCTGGTCTTTGGGAATCACTGCTCTTTTGACAGATGGCAAGAATGGAAATATTTTTCTCTGTTTGTATGCTAAACAACATTATAACAGCTGCCTGGAAATACAGAGCTGCCTTCTATCACCCAAGCTCCCGGGTGTCGTAATCATCAGCACAGAATTGCAGCCTCTGCAGAGCAGGTCTGATCCTAGGGATCTTGGAGAGAATACTTGCTCAGGCAAGTTAATACAAAGGCCCCCTGGACTAGAATCTTTCTTTTAACAGTTGTGGCTGATATCCCCCAGGGATTATTCCTTTCTAATAAGAAAGACCAACCTTGCTCTCTTCATCTGTCCATTTTCAATGGACAGGAGAAAATGGGAAGAATAGTATCATGGTCATGTGTCAGGTTTCCAGTTCTCCAGAATCCGATCCTCATGACCAAACAGGGAATTTACCTCTCACTTAGTATGGATGGTCTTGGCAGGAGTGACATTCCCAGTGCCTGTCTCCCACTCTGGAAGTCTGCAGCCCAGATCCTTGTCATGCTCTGTGATATACCTCAGAGGCAGAATGTTTGCCTTGAACATGTGATAATGAATGGCAGCTTGGTAAAATGGTGACAGAAGCAGGGATATTTCAGGTCTTCGGCAACCCTCTCACCAGCAGGCAGTTGTGCTTGACACTTCGCATGCATTACTCAAAGCCTAGTCTTCCAGGCTTCCACTGTATGGTACACTTCCAATAAATCTTCGTTTGGTTTCATGAATTCTGAGTGACATAGGATGGAACATAGAATTTTATCAACAATTTCCTAACTAATTGTTGTCTAAATATTATCCTCTTTTACCCAAAGATGCTGAAGAACAGCTTGTATCTCCTTTCATACCATATTTCCAGGGATTAGTAAGCAGGAAGATGCCTCTAAAGCAGGGACTAAATTGGAAATGGGTATTTATTGAATGGCCCATCAGGTAAGTGTGGAAGCCACTGTTTCTTTTGCTCACTCCTGTATCCCAGAAGCACAGATGACTACCTCACATACTCTGGGTACTTTGATTAAGTAGTAAATTAACTAAATGCAACCTATCTATGGCTAGATAAAAACTCAGGTCTTCTCACATTTAGTTTCCACGTGGATAGAAATGGGGCATCTGTACTCTGAAGTGGAGATGACAGCAGTGGTAGAAAATTCCTCACTGGACTGTGTGATAGTGGCAGTCAAAATGCAAGTGCATAAAAATAGTGTATAAAATTGCCCTCAGGCTATGTGGATAACATACATGTGAAACATAAACAAGACTTGGATCCCATTCCCTAGACACTTCAACATATTTATGTAAAATTCCTGAAAAAGTCTCGAATCGGAGACACTTCTGCTCTCGAGCATTTTAGACAGTCTCTTTACCCTGAGCACTATTACTAGCTACTATTACTACAGTATACAGACGAAGACAACAAAACTCATCAAGGTGAAATTGTCTCTCTATGGTCTTATAGTTGATTAATAACTGAGTTGAAATTCCCAGTATGGACCATATGATTCCAATCCATGCTTTTGCTATTCTCTCTAATGAGGCCGGGGAGAAGAGGAGGAGGAAGAAAAGGACTGTAAAGAAATAGGGAGAAGAAAAGAAGACAAAATAAAAGGAGTGTGAAGATGGGATGGTAGAGCTGGGGATATAGCTCAGTGGAATAAGCGCTTGCCTAGCAAGCGCAGGGTCCTGAGTTCGATCCCCAGTACCGCAAAAAAAAAAAAAAAAAGATGGGATGGTAGAAAGGAGGCTGGTTTAAGGATGGGTCCAGTCCTTGGATAACAAGGCTTTCTTGATGCTGTTATTTCGTGAGCATAAACAGAAAGAGACAACTTTATCTCTTCAGGGATTAAGGATTAAACAACAACAACAACAACAGCAACAACAGCGACAACAACAGCAGCACCAGCAGCAGTAACAGCAACAGCGCCAACTACCACCACTTACCTCGCATACTACACTCCTGGACAGAGTATACAACTCTAAATAACTCAATCAATCTGATTCTCTCTTCTTTCCTCCTTTCCTTTGAAATTCATAGGCACTTACGGTGCTTGTCTTACAATTTAATTTTCAATTACAGCTTTCTCATAAAAGACATTTGCGTTATGCAAATGCTCTAATGCTATATTTATTTGTAATTCATGCCACGTGAACAGATTACAATTTACAGACTAAAGAAACAAGTTCAATAGATTTATCATAGTTTCCCCCATGAGTCGCTGACAAACCTTGACATGTAACTCTTCCAAGGCCAGCTCCATTGATTCTGCCCCGCCTGGCCTCACTCCAGCGTGAGCTGCATAGTTTGCAGTTCCCTGAGTTTGCCCAGTCTGCCTTGGACAGTGTGCTCTGGGTATTTTCTCTGCTTGGAAACAGGCTTCTTTGTCAGTCTTGCCACCATTCTACCTGCTGATGTTTCCCCACTCCCTTGGAAAAGCCTTCCTTCCCTGCCCACCTCCTGTAATGGCTCAAACCTGTTTGACACCCAGGGACCAGTTTTCCACTTAAATTCTAGGATAGCAGCTCTCCTTCACCTTTGACCCTTGTCATGGGCAACCTGGGAAATTTCTCTGGTTCTTAGCCTTAGGAGACACTGGGGAGGCGACTCAACAAAGGATGAAGATCAGTGATACCCCATCCCTGGCTCATCTCTGAATGGCCCATGTGTCTCAGATGTCCATCACCTCCTGGGTGCTCCTGTATGTCCAAGTGATGTGTCAGTACCAGCCGCTCCAACTGTGCTCTTATGGGTAAGCCTGACCAGTGACTGCTTTCTTAAGGGTCACCTTGGCTGCTGGCAATGGGGGGAACCATTGTGGAGCATGTGCTTGGCTGATTAAGAGTGGGGAGTCAATGCTCCTTCTTTCTAGGTAGGTCACCAAAGGCTCCAAGACTGATTGGAGCTGCCCAAACCAGGGATCTTGGTTAAATGCATTGCTCCACCAAGTCCTGGCCTCCAAAGTCTCTTGCCCATCTGGGCCCATGATGATTACACCTCAGTGACAAGAAGAGAAGGGAGTGCAGCAAGAGCAGGGCAGTCTGGCATGCTGTGCCTGCAGCTGGAACCCAGCTCCTGCCTGGAGCGGAATGGTGTGCAGTCGTAACAACTGTCCTCTGGGTTGTAAGTAGTAAATCTGTGACTTAAATGACAGGTGGTTGGGATTGTACCTCTTGCGTTAGACTGTTTGACTCACCATCATCACCTGCCACTTTCCTAGCTTGGGTGAGCATTCTTTACTTGTGGCTATTTCTCCGTGCTGAACACATTTCTCTTCCTGAATTCACCAAAAGCAGAGTGCAATTTATTTGCTTGCAAGTATGTCTTTCCTACTAAGCTAAGAGTGCCTCAAGGGCAGGGGTTCTGTGTACTCATCTTTCCTCTGGGAACACAGGAGACTTGACAAAGATTTGTTGCCTGAAAACCATGTCCAGATAAGCTCAGCCCAAATTTATTTTGTTACTATGAAGAGAAAAGAGGAGCAGGAGGATCCGTTTTAAAGGTTCTACCATCTGTGCTCTTCAGCTATATTAGTGTTTGTTAACAGTGTACTAAATGAAACTTTAAAGTAATAACCAACATCTGTATGGTGTTTTGCAATGCACCATCACTTTCACCAACATTTCACAAGTGTATCCCCACTTTATGGGCAAGGAAACTCAAGCAGGAACAAATCTGCACAGAAAGAGCATAGTATATTGACCAAGAATGCACCTTCTTTATTAGCATATATTTGAGATACTTAATAATTACATTGACCTTGGGGAATTTGTATAGATACAAATTGCATCCAAAACATTTTTGCTTGTTGTTCCCCATCCACTGTTATCTCACCCTGTGCCCAGATCCCCTACTCATTTCCACAAAGCCTATCTCCCTCTTTCCTATTATCCATCTTTTATTTTGCCCTTTATTTATATTTGAAATGTGCAGTGCCTGTGCACCCTAGGTGTCGAACGTTTGTTACATGAAAGGCCTTAGGAATTTTTCATTCTTCTCCTTGCAGGTGCCGAATGTTCTAGCTCGTTATGAGAGAAGGATATTGATACGACTCACAGAACTGTCAGATCCAATCCCATATTCCCTGGCCCACAAAGTGAACTGTCTGTGATCAAGAACCTAGGAAACGTCACCCCTGGCTGTGAGGAGAAGGGGCCACAAATCTGGGGAATCACTGGCACTGGGCTGCTTCTGACTCACAATTGTCCAATCTCAAGTCTAGGCCAGGGGTTTTATAGAGATCACAGGTCATTCTCACCTGATAAGCAGGTATTATTTCCCTGTTTTACTAAAGAGAAAACAGCTCTGGAGAGATCAAGGAGCTTGGTGTAAATGATGGATATAGCACACGGCAGAGCCAGGAACAAAGCCCAATTCTGGTTTTTGTTTTTTTTTTTTCAGAAACTGTTCTGCTTTACCTGCTCCTTTCTTATGTTTTGCATAAAACAGAGGCTCAGTAATTGCTGAACCAAGACCTGATAAACCTAATAACAAACAGAGGGCATGTGATCATGGCTGGTTATAATCAAATCTCATTTAACGGCTTCAAATTACTTGAGCAATAGAAGATTGCTGACAGCATGTGCTTGTCAGAATAACTACATTATGTGAAGGCAATTCACTTAAACAAGAAGCAAAGACTGAATTAATGAATTAAACTTAGTGCAGAAATCCAGTCTCTGCTGCTGGATTTCTGTAAAACTATCATTAGCATGTTATTATTTTTCAAATGAAAATTAGATTGACTGGTTGCTGTTATGTTTTCATGTATTTGAAAAAAGGAAAAAAATAGGAAAATAAGCATAGCATCAAGCATCAAGGACCCAATGGAAAGGCTGCTTTGTACTATGGAATCATAAATCACATGTGAATGAACTTTAGCCATGATCAGTGACTTGTCCAACTGTTACTACGTCTGTAACAATGTAATACTTTTACATAGCTCTTTGTAGTTTGAATGTAATCTCCAACTCTTATGAATTTTGAACCTTCCAAGCAGCACCGTAAGGTGTACATTATCATCCCCTTCATTTTACTGTTGAAGAAAAAGAAATTCAAGGGTTCAAGTAACCCAACCACGTTTGCCCATTGTTAGTGGAAGAGCACAGAAGAGGATAGACGTTTTTAAGGAAATTCTTTCTTTCCAAGGATTTTGGTGGGCTGGGGATATAGCTCAGTGGAATAAGCGCCTGCCTAGCAAGCGCAGGGTCCTGAGTTCGATCCCCAGTACCGCAAAAAAAAAAAAAAAAAGGATTTTGGTGGTTGCAGTGTGGTCCACGGAGAGGAACTGGTTACTCTGGTCACTGTACTCCTTTCCTACACTGTTTCCTCCTTTTTCTCTTTCTGTGGCCCATCCTGAGAACCTAGCCTGCCTTGCATCTCAAGGGAAGCAATGGGAATTGTTGCATTATGGCTTAAATTAACTTGGGGTAAAAAGCAGTGGAGGGAATGCAGTGCCACAAGTGTCTCACAATGCCTAGATTTCTTGATAATTTCTATTGGATTGGTGGGAAACAGTCAACAGAACAACAACAAGATACCTGTTTTGGAACCCATGGAGTTATAGTTTCTCATGATGACAGTGGATCTAGAATTATTTCTCTGTTTCTATGGGTTAGCCACAGGCATCATACATGTTAAGAAGATGTGGCTGGTTGCAAAGAAAGAAACATTACAAAGATTAGAGAGAGCAACACAAATGAATAATGGGTTGAGGCTAGAACCATAATCCCTAATAGTCTTTGGTCTGTTGCAGACTTTCTCTATCATCGCCTGGGAGGCGGGATACCCTACAGACACCAGAATTTGCCCTGTGTTGAAACTATTGGCTATGGTAGGTGGATAAGAGAAATAGTTATTGGACTCAGGGGGAGTACAGAGAAATTTGGTAATAAACTTGTCTCCTGTACAACGGACAGTGGCAGTGCTGAGCAGCTGCTGACTGGTAAATTAATACACAGACTCACATGGTATCTGTGACGGAAAGACAATTTCTTTTCCCTTTGCATCATTTAGACAGATGTTTGGTGTTCCTTGTGCTTTCTTTCTTTAGAGTCTCATTTCTGACCTTTCTTTGTCAACTGTTCATTCAGTGTGGGGTTATCATTTATCTACCTGCTGTGCCTCCATCTGCCTCTGAATGCCCAGGCACGTTCAGACTCTGCACATTCAAGGCAATCTGATGGGGATTTGCTTTCCAGAGTCCTTTTCTCTTTGTACACAATATATCAAGCAGCAAACAGTGACCGTGGAACCCACCTCAGCAAAGTCAACAGATGCCAGGTACTTGTTTGGAAGGAAGCTGAATTGAACCAGACAGGACTGATATTTGCAAATTAAAACAACTGCTTTTCTGCTAGGGTTTTGTTAAGGCTCACATGGCCCACAGAGAAAAGTTAATTACACCAGTCGCCTTGAATTTCCTGAGTATTGCAAGAGGAAAATGCATGTTCTTAGTTTGTTTCTGGTTCCATTGTTTAAAACACAAAACTGAGCCTGTAAATAAGACATTATGCAGCTCAAGCATCCACACATATTGACACAACTGTCAAAGCTGGATAGGAAGCGACCAGGAGAACCCCTTCTCTTACTGCTAGAAGATGGAGTTCACAGATGTTACGTGATTGGCTCAAGGTCATATAGATAATTGATGGCAAAGATGAAAAGGATCATTTCACTCCTGGCTTGGCAGGTGCTGTCTCACTATACTGTGTTAATTTTAATTTCTATGCATGGAGCACTAAGATACTCCTCTTATTCAAGCAGGGCTCTCTTGTGTCTTAAATTCAATTGCATAATATTTAATAATTGATACTAAGTAAATAAAACCACATAACGTATTTTACATAAATGTATAGTAAATACACATATACACACACACTAAATATAATATATAATGTCATAAATTTTCTCATTCTTTCCACAAATATTTGTTTAGGATCTTTGAGGAGGGCACTAGGATGGAGGTTGTTGGAGTTGCAAAGATAAATATGAGAAATTTACAATGGAGTGGACAAGAGAAAAATAGAGAGGTAATTTTGAGAATGTAATCCAGGAAATGTATTAATCACAGCTAAAACAAGTGTCCCCCCACATTGATAAGTCAAAATACTTGAGACTTTTTAAAACATCAAAAATCTTCAGTTTAAATAAGATTTATTTCCATACATCTATAGTTATTTGAAAAAAGTGTGTTTATGGTTAGCATATTATAATTTTCCATATTATAACTAGCTATAATTTGGGGCAACAGTGTGATACATGTATATATTGTACAATTACCATATCAGGATTCTTAATAAATCTATCACCTTCAACCTTTATCATTTTGGATGTGTATTTTTTTTTTTTTTTTTTTTTGGTTCTGGGAATTGAACTCAGGACCTTGCACTTGCCAGGCAGGCACTTGTGTTGCTAAGCTGTATCACTGGCCCAAACATTTATCATTTTGGTGTGATGAGAGCAGTCAAAAAGTTTTCTTTTAGCTAGTTTGAAATATGCAATGCATTATTGTTAACTCTAGCTCTCTATGCAAAAAAATAAAAATAAAAAACAAAAAAGAAATCCAGAATCTATTTCTTCTACCAAACTGTAGCCCTTGGTCAATCTCCCCCCTTCCTTCCTCCCCCTACCTTCCTCATTCTCGGATAGCCACTATTCTAGTCTCTACTTCTGAGTTAATTTTTAAATTCTGCACATGAGTGAGATCGTGCAATACTTTTCTTTCCATATTTATTTCATGTAACATGTCCTTCGTGTTCATCCAACTTGCTACAAATCACAGGGTTCTATTCTTTCAAAAGGCTGAAGTACATCTCATAGTGTATACAGACCACATTTTCTTTTTTTGTTCACCCACTGAGGAGCACTGGGGATGATTCCGTTTCTTAGCTATTGTGAATGGTGTAGACGTAAACATAGGAGTGCAGAGTTCTTTATGATGCAGTCATTTATTTCCTTTACATATTATAACCAATAGTAGAATGCCTCGTCTAACCAGAGGGAAATGACATGTTACTCTCAGTGAATCAGAACTGGTTTAGCTGGTTCTTCTTTGAGAGAGATAAGTAAGCCGTGGAGATCATAGGGCCATTAGGCAGGGTAGTATCTAGAAAGATTGGTGTTCAGATCCTAGGTTTTCCTGAAGTCTTCCCTTCTGTCTAGCTCAGTTTTATTTCATGTGAAAGAACAACATAAGGCTTCACTGTGCGGGCGGGAAGATAGACTGTGTACAGAGGACCCTGCCCAGAGTCTCATGGACAGCACCCTCCCAGTAAACGTTCATTGTCTTTCTTCTGTCTTTTGTATTGTTTCTGTTTTGGTACCGGAAATTGAACTCAGGGCCTCATGCTTACCAGGCAGGTGCTGTGCTGCTGAGCTATATTCCCAGCCCTCTTCTTTCTAAAAACGCACTTCCAGAGGACTTTCTTGGGCTGGCTGCATAGTCAGAGCTGTCTGGCAGCATGTACATCATAAGATGGAACAGTGAGGACCAAGAACTCAGGTCTGTGGGGGTGAGACTGTAGCTCTGGGGATCCACAGCCACTTAGAAATGGTTCCATTCGCACCAGTGTGTTTCAGTTGCCAAGCAGAAGAGTAGAGTTATGCGCGTTAGAAAGACTTTTTTTGGCCAGAGAAAAAGAAACAAGAATATTTTCCCAGCTACTCAGCCAGAACAGTTAAGGGATGGGGACACAGCTGCTGTAAGAATTGTGGGTGGCTGAGATTTTGTTTTGTGCTAATAAAACAAAGGTGCCTTTGGCGCAGGTCTGTTTCTTGGCATCAGCTTCCTCCAGGAGGTAAAGGACCCAAGTGCCCTTACTAAAAATAGCTTCTCCTGGATTTGTCCAGTGCTGACTGAGCTGAGGGCTGACCCCTGGGACATGCAAGGTGACTTGTGTGTAGCTGTCATCCATGGTCACAAGGCGGTACCACCATGGATAGTTGTAGGAAGGCGCAAATGTGGATATGTGTTAATGTCTCAGAATATGTCAATTCCTGGTAATAGGTAGCAATAGAGAAGAATACGAAGCGAAAAACAAAATCTAGGGAAAACAGTGTCCTAGAAGCCAGACCTATTTATTTTAAAAAGTGGGGACCCACAGTCTGGAAAGGGACAGAGTTTTTAGTCAATGGCAACAGTGGGACCAGAAGCCAGAGGTGCTGAATTTTCAGTCATGATTCCTCTTACCATCTGATGGCTTTGTTCTTGACCTTTCCTAAGGCTGTCCACTGGCCCATAATGTAGAATACAACTTGTTTCAATCCCATCTTCCCCTCAAAGGAGTGCACTCAGGTTCCCCAAATGGAAAGTGCCTAACCCAGACCCGACAGAAGCTAGTGAGAGTGCTTGAGCACAGCTCACTTACCTCTCTCTCACAGGCCAATGCCATCTCTATGGAGGCTTCAGACAATGGTTATGTAGCCAGAATTCAGAGGACCAATGTGATCCCCTCATTTCCAGAAAATGTAGATTTCCTATACTGTCTTGAGGTCATTCTAGGACACTGCACAGAGAAAAACCTATATCCTATGTGTGAGGAAGGTGGGAAGGAGATGAGTCAACAGAATGGATGAAAAGAATTAGTATTGCCTAGTCTTAATCTTTTGTGGATGATTCAAGAGAAACTCATGAATCTCAGATCCCTCTAGATTGGGGTTACAGCTAAGTTTACTGCAATAGCCATAAAACCGTGTTGCTCTGTTTTTTTCTTTTTTTTCTGGGTGCCTGGAGCTCTTCACATCATGGAAGCCATTCTTCTAATTACAATGTAGCATCTGTCATTCCACCCCCTTCTCCGTCCAACCCCCTGAAGTTTTGTCCATAGCCAAGGGCTCCAGCACGCGTGCCAAAAGCACCGCTACTTTCACGAAAGTACCAAGGCGCAGGGAGGTCACTGCAAAGTCAGTTCCTGCAGCTTGACACTGGCACCTATTTTCTATAAAACCTAGGAAAGGCATCCTTAAGGATGACGACGGTGATTTTGCTAACAATCCTTCGGTCATCCTCATCTTTTAAGTTATTCTTTTTTCTTTCCCCGAAGTATCTCAAATACACTAAGATTTCTAGCCACAGACCATCTGCCAACTGTTTCTGCCAGAAGAGCTGCCTATCAGAATGAAAATGGCCCCAGAGAGCCTCTGTACAGCCCTAAGGTGCATCTCTAGCATCAGAGAGGCAGGTAGGGTTGACATGGACAGTGCCAGCTGTTGGTGGCTGGCACGGGCAGCACAGGAATAGTAAAGACACTGAGGTGATATAGACATCATAAAAGTGGAAATGCAGTTGACCACTACGTGAAAAACCCTGCTGTTTCTGTGGGCTTCTCAGGACCAACCTTTCCCTCCCATCCCAAATGATGCACACCTATGCATATAGACATGCAGGCGCACCATTGCTGCCGCAGGAAGCAGAGGCATTGGAAGTGACCTCACCCGAGATCACGTCATCTAATTGTTTCTAAACTTGACCATACTTATTGACCAGCTGGGGCACTTTTTAGAAAACACAGTCTCCTGGAATCCAACTTGGACCTGTGGAATCAGAATATCTAGAGGTAAACCTCCTTACCCTCTCACATAAAAATAAAGAAGTAATGAAACATGGAAAAAAATCAATATTTTACAATTTTTCCAATGATTTGGTTGTACTAGCTTAACACACAGCCACAGAGTAAGATGGAGGGGCCCTTGATCTGAGTTCAAACACTCATCACTCCCTGAAACTTTTATTGAAGAAGATGCAATGGCCTTGGGGGATGAAATGGCTTATTTTAAGCCATGACAAAGCCCCTTGAGAAAGGTGAGTCTATCAGAAAAGAAGCAAATCCTTTGACTTCTGATGTCTTGCTCCTTCCTATAATGCTCACTTTTCTGTCCCTTGCTGATGAGCAAAATTTCCTTCCTATTTTTCCCATAGTTGTCATACAACACATGCACATTTGGCTAGGCAAACACATTATTGATCCAAAATATTTCTATTTTTTTGTCTCTTTGAAACAGGGTCTCCCTATGCAGTTCAAGCTGGCCTTGAACTCACTTTGTAGCCTAGGCTGGTCTTGAACTCGCAACAATCCTCCTACCTCAGCCTCCTGAGTGCTGGGATGACAGGTGCGCACCACCACACCCGGGTGGTCCAAAATATTTCATCTAGCTCTGCTTTCTAGTGGAGGTCTAAGTTCCCTTTGTAATATAAGTCTGTTAGTCCAGGGCATCTCAAAGTTTTAGAAAAATCCTAAGGTTTTGGGGATCAGCCTCTGAGACGGTGTGGACATCGTGATGTACCTGTATCTGTGTGTGTTTTTGACATGAAGGCTCATAGCTGTCCCCAAATGCTCAAAAGCACCTATCTCTATCCCTAAGATGGTCAAAGCCTCTGGGTTATAAGATCATGGCTAAGAGTTATTTGCCTACTATTTCGAAGGAGATGATTTAGAACTTAGCAAAAGAAAGGGGAAAAATAAACCTAAAGTTAAATGATTGCTCTTCTGGCTGTGCCAAGCATAGTAAAAATATTTGATAAAGTGTCAACATAGAAGTCCGGAACATAAAAACTTAGGCAGTTTGAGAAATGTTTTTTTAAAAATTACTTTTGGCTGGATCATCTGTGAAGCCAGCGCACAATGCCTCAAGGAAAAGGCAAGAGGAGGCAGAGGGGGCTTAAGACACAGACTTGGAAGGATGGCAAACCATTTTCTTAAGGCAGAACTCAGGAGGAATTTGAAGCAGCAACTTTTAATTAAACTTATGCTAGTACACGAATTTGGGCAACCAGGATTCATAATTAAAAATTTATGCCAAGTCTGCGCATCACCAAACATTTTTAATGGCTCCAGGAAGAACATGATGTGGGTACAAGATACATTTCAGTGAACAGCAAGGGAGATTGTCAAGTACGCAAGGTGGGAAACCAGGGGGCAAGAGCTAGGAGGCTTTGTCACTCAAACTCTGAAAGTCTCCACTTGAAAACTGAGTGGTTATAGCCACTTGGTCAAGGACTTGTCCAAACACCTGTCACAGCACAGACTGAATTACACTGTGACTTTCTAGAACTTTTTTGCCTTGTCTAATGCATTGTGGCCCCTTGAAGGCAGGAACTATGCTTTTCACCTTTCTGTCCTCAGTGCCTAAGATACTGTTGCATTACCAGTTATTTGGCTCCATACTAATGCTGCAAAATAAACAGCCATGAATCTTCAGCTGGCGGGTAACAATGAACATTTAGCTCATGAGTCTTTTGGGTTCTGATGATATGGCCTAGAGTTGCCGATGTGTCTGTTGTGAGCTATAAGTCATCTAGACAGCTCTGCTAGACTTTCTGGGCTTGCTCATCTGCCTGGGGTTGACTGGCTATTGGCTGATTTAGGAAAGCTTTAGCTGAGATGACAGGGAAGCTTGGTTCTACTCTACAAGTCTCATCCTCTGTTAGCTTCCCTCAGGTACAGTCTTCTAACAGCATCTTGGCCAAAGTAAGTCATGTGACCAAGTCCAAAGTCAGCATGACAGAGTGTTATCAAATTACTTGGTGAGGCTATGGATATGGACCAGTAGTGTGATCAGTCTCCCACATGACTAGAATGTGATAAAAGCTCAGTATTGTAAAAAAAAATTAATGTTCTTCAAAGAAGATTACAGATGACTGAGAAACATGAAAAGATGCTCAATGTCTTTAATCTTTGAGAATGGCAAATTAAAACCACAACGATCTGGCTGCCATCTTATATGGACTAGGACAGCCAACATCAAAAAGTCAGACAACGACAAGCGTTAACGAGGACATGGAGAACTGGAACCCTTGTATACTGTTTATAGGAATGTGAGTCGGTGAAGCCACCTTGGACAACATTTCTCTTTGGTGTATATGTAGGAATAGAATTTCTATGCCAAATGGTAACTCTCAGGCTAGGGATGTAATTCAGTGGTAGAGCAATTGCTTATCACATACAAGACCCTATATTTGGCCCCAAGACTTTAGGAAAAAAAATGGTAATCCTCTGTTTAACGTTTCGAGAGACTACCAAAGTCCATGGGACATCTTCTTTCTCCCCCATGACAGGATGTGACTGGGATAAACGAGGAGAGCACTTTGCTGTGGTGTGAGACATCTGGCTCCAGGTGGCAGCTTGCACTGAAAAGAGAGTGAAAAACCACATATGCATTCACTTTTGTTTGGGAGATGAAGAATTAGAGCTGCTGACTGACAGATAGTGGAATGAAGGAAAATGCTGCCTGTTCATCTTTGGCTGTCTCTGAGTCTGCAGGTCCCCCTTGGGGCCGGGGAGCATTCTCATCTCCCTGTTGCAATTTACCAATCTCATCTAGGAAAGATAGACCGGCTTCATCTTTGGTAGGCCCTCACGTGCTGTCTGAACAATAGGAATATGTTGTCTAATTTTCACATGAAAGGAAAGAAACAAAAGCAAACTCCTCGGTCCTGTCCTCCGTATACATGAACCTCACACAAGCTGTGTGACTGTTCTTGTGGGAGCAGGCAAGTAAAAGAGGGGTCACAAGCACTGCTCCTCAGAAACAACATCTAGACACAGAACAGCAAAAGGCACTGTGGAGGCCAAGTCTGCATTACTGCCGTTCTCCCGGGGCTGGCACTGGGGTTGGGATAACTCCTAGTTTAGAGTGTAACAAAATCTCAGGGAGCCAGGAAGGCATTCTTATGCAAGACAACACTTGCTTTGTGAATGCTGTCTAACCCAGGGACACCTTGAAATCTTTGATCATGGTGCACAAGGTGGGTTATTCTCATAGCAGCGCTTGGATTTGGAAAGTGTGAGAGTGTCTTTCTGAAGTCTCAGTGGCAGTCCTACTGGAGACACTGCTCAGGGGACAATTCCCACTAGCTCCTTTTCACATCTGGGTGAAAAAGAACGGAAGTGCCTTCTTGGTGCAGTGTTGGGCAGGATTCTGAGGCTGCTTCAGAACTTCAGATGGAGCATGCACTGTTATTGATTGCATTGCTCCGTGCTTTTAACTAGGGCTGGGTTTTGCTTGTTATAAACTCATTAGTATCACTGCAGGGAGACAGAATCCTAAAACGGAAGGATTTGCAGCCAGGCACACCTCTTTCCAATCCTAGTTCTGTTCTCATCACACGACAGTAGGCCCGTTTACTAAACTTCTCTGAATCTTATGTTTTCATGCACAAAACAGGAATCATAATATCAAATGATTCCCTACACGGAGAACACTTTGTACTGAGCACTGTTCAAGAGAGCTTTGCATATTTTAATTCATGTGACTTCACAAATGATTAGCAAAATCAGTCCCTGGTATTTCAGAAGTCAGATACTTTCCACGTGGGAAAAGGCCTCCCTCTCAGGCTAGTGCCTTCAGACAGAGCTGACTATACACTGCCAGCTCAGCTTGGAGGACTGTGCCTGGAATCTGAGGGGGAAAGTGCTTCCTGTGTGTGTGCTGAAGACCATCTGGGGATCAAGGCTCAACTAAGAGGGGGTTGCAGAGCCTGAATGCAACTTGAGAGGCAGATGGCTGGGGACATCCACAGAATGGCTCCACCTGCAGTGCATGTGCAGATTGATGCTGACAGCTGTGGTGAGGAAGGTCTTGGCCACCTCCATTCCATGCTCAGTGGACATGATATCAAACAGTCAACACCCAGCTCTGCAAGCAGCTCCTGTTTTCCCAGAAGAGAGTCACCTCTGCATCCCGGCTCTGCCAATATTTGGATGGCCCATCCCTTCACCGTGAGCAATAAGACAGCCTTCTTCCTGACATTCAGTGAAGAGGAGCAGATAGTAAGACTCATATGCAAAAATCTTGGGACCCTGCCAGTTGTGTTCAGACATGCTCTGGCCACAATCTTAGCCTGCTTCTCCTAGTTTCAATGGGGAGCTAGCCTCATGTGCTACAAGCCATGTTTCTCTTTCTTTCCCTGACATCTCTTGAGACTCCTAAAAGGTGAGCAATGTTCACCTCTCTGCTTTGTGGACAGTTGGCAGCACGGCTGGAATCTGTTCAGGAAGGTGGGCTGGTTTGGGGTCTGAGAAGCTGGTGAGGCTGGGTTCTCTGTCCTGCAGCAGAAACAGCCTTGCCTTCGTCTGCCTGGGATGCAGCCTCTTGCCATGAGCATTGCTGTTTCACCATGGCAGCTGGACTGGACCACTGTGGCCTCTGCCTCTGTCCTGCCTTCCCTGCTGCATCCAGGCCTTTGCTGGAGATGGAGATTGGTCCTTACTGTCTCTTCTCTCCAAGCCCTGCATTCAGATCTCTGTCCTTACTTGCTCTGTCCTGTCCAGTCCTACAGTTGAAGATTTCTGGAATTTTTGAAGTCCTGAATAACCCTTGGTTTGTTTATCTTTTCCTTTTGGTGGTGGTGTTTGAGGAAAAGAATGGTGTGTGTGTGGAGGAAGAAGCAAAGAAAAAACCTCATTTTGGAAAAGTCAAAATCTACACAATGCCTATTAGCTGGTTTTTATCCATTGAGGAGCAGAAGGTTTTCCTCTACAACTGAGTTTGCTAATTAAGTAGTGATTGGTGTATTAAAATTTAAAGTATAATTTAGTCAGACAATTATTACTAGTGAACTAATTAAATTTACTTCCCTTTGTTTTTTTAAAAATTTTGCCACAGAGCTGTAAGTTACTGAACTGCAATCTACCATTTCCTTTTCTTAGAGAATCAGAAGCAAGCAAAACAACCACAATGAAAGAGACTTTCTTCCCACAGTATACTTTATGTGATTGTATCATAGTAGTTAAATCTGCTGTGACGGTCCAGGTGCTACGCTGTTTGGTTTAAAGCTTAACTTGGATGCTTACTGGCTATGTGATCTTGACTGGGTTACTAACCCTCCCTGTACCTCAGTTTCTCCATATTAATCAAGGCCTATCTCAGAGTTGTGAGGACTAGATGAGTTTGTTCTTATAAAAATTTTAGAATGGTGCCTGGCACATACCGAATACTATATTAGTCTTAGCTACAATGATTTTAAAATAATCCACTTGCTTTCTGAAATGAACTCCTCCAATGTCAAGCATATTCCCAACTTCAGACTTCTAGAAATGGATCCGGAGAAAAAAGAACAAGAACCTCAGCTCCCTGATCGTGACATGCAAATGAGAGGCAACTCTCAGGAGTTGTCAGTTATTCTTCCATTTGACCCAGTACAAATCCTGAAGCTTTGCAAAGGTCTGAACTGGCTGGTGGATCTCTTGATATGCACTCCGAAGCATGGAGGGACATGAAGTTTGGTGGGAAGATATCATGGGTCCCGAACAGGTGACCACCTTTCTCAGGGAGCAGGAACCTGAGCAGAGGCGCAGAGCATATTGGGTATAACCATATGCTGGAACCATACAGCAGCCACTGGTGCCCATCAGCCCAGTATCAGGTGTGACTATGTTACTTGCTTGGTGATCCACGTATCACAGTCCAGTCAATAGATTAAGTCTCCTTGGTGTCTAGTAGAGTTCAACTCCTTTCTACCTGGCAGAGAATCTTTGCTAAAATGTTTGCCCTTGATAGATAGGATGGCATAATTGCACTTGAATGGACTCAGTGTTTAGTGTAACCATCCTCAGAGAGAGTATGGTTTCTTTCTTTTTTTTTTTTTTCTTAATTTAGTTTTGTACTATCTTTTTTTTTATTTTAAAAAATAAAAGCACAAAAACATATTAACAAACAGACACAAATTAGCATAAGAAATAGTACAATCAAAACTGATTTACAGACAAGGTGACATGGACTCAGCAATGGTTGTTGCTTTGCCTATTGGTATCTTTGAAGTGTATATACATGAACACAGATACAGACATGCAAAATTGGTCAGACAATTAATCATTGGTTGTGCACAGTGAAACCATACTCTCATTTCTGTTGTTGAGATGAGAGTATGGTTTCACTATGCACAACAAATTGGTTGAATGGCACATGTCCATGAAACCAGGTATATAAAACAGAAAGTCATGGTTGGATTAGTCTTAACAAAGTGTTAGGATTTCTTCTGTTAACATTTCCTTTGAGGAGCAAATAGGCTTTTGTGGTGGCAAGGGTACTCTTCCATGGACCGCTCTTACATCTGTTATGATCTGTGAATAATTTTCAAGAAAAACAAGAAATCTTTATAGCTTTCATTGACCTCTTCCTGGACTTAAATGTGGCCTGTTATGTGCTTAAACTTTATGCTCTTAGTTTATGGGCATTCAGAGTCTACACTGCAGTTCCACTGGGAGATCTATGGTGAGTGGGCATACTTTTAGTTTTTCTTAGAAATCAGATAATTATACTTTACAGTACAGAGCTATATTGGGAAACCTCTTCCTCTTAGCTGACATATCTATAATTTTAAATACCTTTGTTATGATCTGCATGCAAACTCCTCAGGCATAGAAAATAGGCCTGTCTTCCGTGATATCACAGTTGCTGAAAATGACCAGTGGTTCTGTTATTTAACCCTTAGCCTAAGTGAGTGACTATCAACTATGCTCATAGCACCTTTGGCTTCAGACAGCCTCCAAAACGTGACACATCCGACTGAATTCACCTACTCCGCTCAGGAGATCAGCTGGTCACCAGCTACCCTTCCTCTATTCCTGATTCTGAAGGCTCAGTCCGAGCAGGCTTCAGCAGCACGGGCCGTCACTAAGAGCTGCTCCAAGGCTGGGAAGTGGGGTGTGGCACGTCACATCGCAGTCACGTGTGAGCAAAGAAGGGCTGCTCTCCTCTGTTCCACTGTGGAGAGGGTCCCCTCCGTCTTGTTTACTCCTGTGCTTCCCCCCTCCCAGTCCTGGACTCTGATTTGTGTCTGCTGGACCTCTCCTTTGCATCTCATTCACAGCCGGGTCTGGACCTCTCATTGGCTATGTGGTTTTCTGCCTACTGAACTACGGCCATTTCTAACTGCACTCGTTATTTTCACACAGATGTGGTCTCACACCTTGTTTTGTTTTTGGGAATCTGTTTTTGTCCTTTGATTCCAGTGAGTGGGAAAAAAATATTCATATGGGCTTCACAGTTTTATAGCATGTTCTTTAAGTCTTTTATTGCTATATTATCTTAAATTACTGAATTGCAGATTTTCTCCACTCTGAGGGTGAAGAGTTAGGGAAGGGAGAGTCATCGCTCTCTGTATCTCTCTGCTCCTATTCTACACACCTACAGTTCTTATGTCTTGAGTCTTCCCATCTTGCTTTGCTGGACCGGGTGACCATCTCCTTGGGTCCACAGCCACAGTGGTTTCTTCCAGCACTGACTGATGATTTTTTTCAGAAACATCTTAGTGCCAGCTGGGTTTATCATTCTAGACAGCGCTGTGGCAAACACGCTGTGTTAACATGCCCTGTCCCGCCATGTTTCTGTGCCTCAGTGAGGGCTTTTGCCCTATATCTTCCATGTTGCTATTTATTTCCTTAAAACATATATGAGGCAGCTACTTTGTGCTGTGTACTGGAGAGTCAAAGGTGATTGTATAAAAGACTTTCCCTTTAGGTAACTTTTATTGCAGAATGCATGAAGACAGTAATCAAATACACAATTAAGTAAATAAGATAATTACTTAATTATACTGCCATAGCAGTAAGCAGGGTGATAAAGCAGAGTGGTAGCTCTAAGCAGAGGCTGTACATCAGAGTCGACTGAAGAGATTTAAAACCTAGGGGTTCCTAGGCCCCTTCTCAGCTCTATTAAATCAGATGTTCTGGTAGGTAGGGTCCAAGTACCGGTATTTTTCAAAAGTTTCCCAGAACAAACTAAAAGTCATTTTGCATGACTATAATTTATATGTCATAAATGTCTTCATCCACGATAAATGCACAAATCAACAACCTTTAGGAAAATGCAGCATTGGGCACCCAACTCCACTGTTTCATTCTGGGGCTTTTCCGTCACCCTCAAAGTCTCTCCTGCCCATTGTAGCAAGTGCTCATTCTCACCCCAGCCTTGGGCCACCGCAGAGCTGCTTCCTAGAGAGTTCCCTTTTTAGATGTCTCGTTCCCCAGGGAGTTTACTGTGCAGCGTGGATTGGGAACACTTTAGGCTGAGTAAGTCAGAGAAAGGAGTACTTCAGTGAGAGCCGAAGGGTGAGAATGAACCGGCCATAGATGGGATGCACAGAAGCGCACACCGTGGGGGATGAACAACAAGGGTGAAGATGAAGAAGAAGGAAAGGACTGGGCCTGGCCCAGGAGCAGAAGAGAGGCCACAGGTGCGCTAAGTGACGCTGAGAGAAGACTGGGAAGCAGGGGTCAGAGCATTCAGAGCTTTGGGGCATGGTGAGGAGCTTGGGTTTGCTCCTGAGAACAACCGAAGATCACGGAGGGTATCACATAGGGATTTGCTACGCTCTGGTGCTCCTTTTTGGAAAAATTCCCAGCAGCTCTGTAGAGACTAAGTTGCAAGGAGCAGGGGAGAGAAGCTGGGACGTCGGTTAGAAGGTAGCGTCTAAATGGTCAGGATCTTGTCATCCTCTCAGGCCTGATTAAAGGACCACCCTGGGAGCTTTTCCTAGCATCCCGGCTTTAGATCCCACAGGGCTTCCTTCATACTCTCATTAAACAAACAATTAGAGGGGGTGGTTAATAATCTGTTTACTCGTCTGTCTTCCCTATAGGCTGTCAATTGTTTTGGTGGCTCGCATGGGAGAAAAGTCTCACCGAATAAATAAACGAATGGAAAATACGACAAACAAATAAAAATGAAAAAAGAAAAAAAGAATTAAGTGTTATTTATTTTTCTATTTCGAGTACCTGGCACTATGCCTGGTGCAGTAACAGGTGCTCAGGAAATAAATGTTGGTGAAATTGAATGATTCATCTCTTCAAGGGCTGAGACCAGGCTGCATGCCTGAATCCCCTTAGCAAGTAGCATGATTGAGTGCACAGGTGAGCAGTGCATAATTTCATGTTGCATAAATGAGCCTACCTGGGGATTTCCTTCCAGTAGCACATGGGATACAATATGTGACAGTCGTGGAAGCTGACATTCACATTACAGTACCTCATTTAGAAAAGGAATTCATTCATTCAGGAAAGAGTTTCAGAGCCCCTGTCAGGTACCAGGCACTAGGGTGGGTGGTGGTGGGTGGTACCAGTTTGTACATGACAGTAAGAGTTTTTGGAGGATGGGGTTGTGTTGCTTTTTGGAGGAAGCTGAGGAGCGAAGATCGTGCAATAAACGGAGGGGAGGGATGAGTCTAATCTCGTTATTTCCAAGGCGCACTGAGGTGCATATGTAAAGTGTCAGCTGAGGTTTAGACCTGTATCTTCTGTTTCTCGGTCTGTCTGCTGCACAGTGGCTCTTGGAAAGCAATGTCACATCTAGGACACCTGGACATTTCCTTATGGAAAGCCATGGCTGAATCTAAGAGGCACACCATGTTACAACCTTTTAAAATATGGAATTTGCGCTAGACAGGACCTTGTGAAGTATTTGGTTCAGCTGTTTCATTTGACAGGCAAGGAGAGAAATGGAATTACTTTCCTTCCAGTTGCACAGGTATCAGCCATGGACAATCACAGCAAAACATTCTCATCTTATTGTTGAATTAAGAGTCGGAGACAAGAAATGATTTGCATCAAGCCACACAAGTAGTCAAGAGCAGAGCTCCAAAGAGTCCTCAGGCTCCTTAGCTCCTGCACCACAGTTCTTACCACTGTCTTGTAAGAACTCTTTAATAACTTACATTTGCTCTTCATCAAAACACATCTTTAAAAAATTTCCATGGCAACTGTTTCCACAATAACCATTAAGTAGAAATAACAAACATGTCCACCAGTGAGTGAAGGAATCACAGCAGAGTCACACCGTGAGACAGTACACAGGAATGAAAAAGAGTAAGATACTGCTTCTCAAAACATCATGAGTAAATCTTTTTTTTAAATGAGTAAATCTTAACATATGTAATAAAGAGAAAAGAAGCTGGGCTAAAAGTAAAACAAAAAGTCCATGCTGAAGGTTTTCACTTTTATGAAGTTCAAGAACAGGGAAGACAGCCATAGAGATCTGAATAGCACAGCAATTCCATCAGGCCAGGGGACTGGGTGGGGAGAGGTTGGAGGGAGCTCTCCAGGGTCCTGGAAATGTTATATGTCTTGGTTTGGGAGGAGGCAACATGGAGGGGTGTAGACAGCTTTAAAATTTCCCAAGTCTGTTCTTTTATGAACGTTTCTGAATGCAAGTTATAGTTCAATAGGTTTAACAAAAAAGTTTCCATATCCTACCTACTGTTTTCCTCAACTCACAGCACATTTTAGGGGTAAGACCAGGCTTAGTGGTGTGAGGTTCAGGGAACTTTCTGAGCCACCCCACAGCCCAGGGAGCATGGCAGCCCAGCCATGAGTGCTGCTTGCAAAAGCTACTGGTTTTGAGTCCATAAAATGAGAACTTGAAATTTCTTAGGGAGTTTATAAATGTGTTAATTACAGCCATCAAGATTTCATATTGCAACCAGTGCTTATCTAGTGGGTTTAGAGTAGGCAATTTGCTCAACCTGCTTGCTATTTCCCAATTAACTTCTGAAATCCTCCTTCCTGACCTTTCAACCTGTACCAATAGAGCTTGGATAAAAGAGAGCACCCTCCCCAGCACTAGGCATAACTTTTTTTTCTCTGTCTCTCTCTCTCTTTCTTCCTTCCTTCCTTCCTTCCTTCCTTCCTTCCTTCCTTCCTTTCTTTCTTTCTTTCACCTGCTAAACGTTCTGGAGGCAATTTCAGATTTACATCTGCATCTCTGTTTCCTAAACTTTGGGTTTTTGAGGAAGAATCTTTATCCACACAAATGCTTAGTGTGCCATTATTTATAATACAAACTAACAGGAAGCAGATACATGTCCAATGACAGAGAATGACTAAGTGAACTATGCGGCATCTGCTTGATGGGATACAAGGCAGCTATTAATGTTAGAATATAGTTTGGGAAGTGTTTATGATATACAGAGTGGGAAAAGCAGAGAAACTGTACAATAGTATGTCTCAGCTAAGTAAAATTACACACCACAAAGTGAAATATACTCAGATGTCAACAGTGATTATGATTAGGTTGGAGAATTAGGTTTTTTTTTTTTTTTTACTTTTCTATGTTTCCCGAATTTTCTTTAATGAGTGTGTACTATGTTTATAATTTTGAAATTGATAACTTTTAAGGCAAAACAAATTTTCTTCAATATTTTTAAGGGGTCCCTTCTACATGTCTCCCATTTTTCAAAGCTATCAAGTGCCCCCCTACTACTAAAATTGTGTGTTTTCAAGCCGGTAAACTTTTTTTTATCATGTTCTAAATTGATATTCAAGATTTCTTATGGTACAAGGAGAAAAGATTTCTTGTAGCACAGTGTAGGAAAAATGAAAGTACTACAGTATGAGGGAGAGGGACAAAAGCAACAGCGAGAAACAGTCTAATGCAAGAATGAAAAGTAGCACTTTGTGTTGACACATTACCCGTTAGCTACTAGAAACCCTTTCTCTCATACACACCCCCCGATGAATGAAGGTGGATATCATCATTTCCGCCCACTCACCCCACAAATGTGCATAAACACCTATTGTGTGTCAGACTGTTTGTCTGACACTGAGGTTACAGAGATAAATTACATACAGTACAGTTTTTACGGCTGTATGTAAATTACACCTAAACAGCATAGCAGTTTTTCTCAAGGAAGTTTGCCCACGGAACGGATGTGAAAAGCGGACTCAGGAAGGTTAAATGATGTGTTGAATGTTCTGCAGAAGGGTGGTGCTAGAGCCAGAATCGAAATGAAGGTCTTTCAGGGCCTTACCACCGTGCTCTGTGCTCCACAGCCAGTTCATTCTCTGCAGCCTTCTGGTGCTGAAGGCCGTCTATGTGATACAGGCAATGGATGCTGCAGAGCTGCACAGGACGTCTCCGGAAAAGCTTCACAGACAAGGGCATTCACTGGGGCTTCCAGTGGGCAAGGTTGGGATATGTGGGGATGATGGGGCCAAAATGCAGGGAGCGGGGTGGTCCTGTGACCCAGGTGCTGGGCTTGGCAGTGAGGAGGGAGACCTGCTTAGGGAACTGGCAATCACAATTTTAATCTGATGTTATTTCAGGTGTTGGCTGCAATAAAGATTAATCAAGAGTTGGTTATTGATTCCTCAACTGTTTATTACACATTGATGTCTGACTAGGTGCTAGGGTTGAAGAGATGCAGAAGTCACCACCCAGCTTTCTTGAATCTTATAATTTAGTAAAGAAAATGGGTCCATGATCAGACAATGAGGCCATAGCTCGAGGCCACAAATGACCAGCCTTGCAAAAAGGACCAGTCTGCCGCAGCTACCCAATCATTCTCCAAAGAATTTAATCTGAAACTTATGCAGGATATTTACCTATACTGGTTACATGTCTTGTTTTGTGACTTTTTAAACAAAAGTTATTGCTTATTTCCTTTCACTAGAATATAAAATTCAAGCGAGCAGGAATCATGTCTGCCCTATTCCTAGTTTAATTCTTAGAACCGACAACAGAACTTGGAAAACAGTCACTACATGTTGAATTAATTGATTGAATTTGAAGAAAATCGCTTAGTTAGTGCACAGGACGTAATGATGGCATTCCTTGTAAGGAGTTGTTCCATGTGCATAACTCATCGTGTTTCTGTCTTTTTCATTGTGTTCTCCTCTCCTTCTGTCTTTTGGTTCCTCTTCCGTTTTGCAAAAGATCTATCTCCCTGTTTCTTAAAGAGTTAAAGACATCATATGACAAGGTCCTAAGCACACCTGTGTTTATAGCAGCACAACTCGCAACAGCTAAATCTTGGATGTGGACCTCATGTCCATCAACAGATGAATGAATAAAGAAGATGAGGTATTTACCTGCGGTAGAGTACTACACTATCATAAAGAAGGATAAACTGAGCCATTTGTGGGAAAATGGATGCAGCTGGAGACCGTAATGTTAAGTGAAGTAAGTCAGACTTGCAAGCTTAAATATTGGATTGTTTTTCCTATATGAGAAACCCAAGCTAGACTATGAATACATTAGAGAGCAACATAAAAATTGATTGAGTTTATGGGACTCCTGAGGAGGGTTCTGAGCCTGGGCAGGAATGAGGGTGTAAGGGAAAGCTTCCTGCTGGAGGTGGCTGTTGAGAGGGGCGGATAAGTGGGTCAGGTACACAGAGGAGGGCTGGGGAATGGGGGAAGGGCACCACGGGGCAAAGCCAGGGTGGCGAGGGGCAGTTTGCAGAGGAACTGGATGGTGTCACGCGGGCCCAGCCTGAAGACGAGGCTCAAGATGCTGCAGGGACTTCACTCCAGCTGGCTGTGGGCTTCTACCGCACTTGCTGGACAAAGGAGAGGCATGGAGGGTCTAAGAGTAGATGGAGCATGTGCCTGCCTTTAGAAAGTTTGGCAGCATAGAGAGACACACTTGAATGACACGGAGTGGCGGGTGGAGATCCCCATCAAGAAAGATGAGAAAGGTCTGTGATCCCCAGGGGCTGGGCTCAGCCTTGGACTCTGGATCAGACCAGGCTTGGATGAGACAAGGCTACCCTGTAACCTTGACAGGTCAAAAACCAGCCAGTCTGTATTCACGTCGGGACTGAAACACAAAGTGTGGACACTCTGAGTGACACAGGCGACTCCTTGCCTAGCAGTCATGAGTGGCAGCGGTTTCTCTCTCAGTTAAAGTATGAACCATTCTCCATTCATCCAGCAGCATGGGTAAGAAACTCTGAATTAACCCTCTTTCCTGACAGTACCTGGAGCAAAGCCCTACTGCCTTCATCCAGCCTCCTTTCTTTTGGTCTGCTGTGTGAGGGTTCTGGGGATCAAACCCAGGGCCTTCTCACTGAGCTACACCCTTAGCTTTTTGTAAAAAATTTGTTTGAGGTGAAACAGAGTTTCTTTAAGTCACTGACTTGCTCTGGCTGGGCTTAAACTGTGGTCCAGGCAGCCTTGGCCTCCCTGAGTGCTGGGCTGGGATTGCAGGTGAGTGCCCCCACACCCAGCTTGTGAGTCCTTCCTGAATCCTCCTGCTGAGGTGCCTCATGACCTTGGTCGTGCACATTCCCCCTCACTGGAAGGAGCCGTAATTCCCATTGTTCCACTGCAGCTGTGTTCCTGGTAGCCTCTGTGTAGAAGACAGTGGCACTGCCAGTGTAGCCAAGGACATACCAGAACCCACCTGTGCCAGCTTATGAGAGCTGATTGCTAAATTTTTAGGAAATTTTGCAAGCCAGTTTTTCAGCACGCCACAGTTAAAACTTGCATCATATAAACTTACAAGGAAATAAACGTAATGGTACTAAAACAACAGCCATACATCCTCAAAACTCATGACTTCCTAATACTCTTGGCTAAATTTTGTGTTCCTGTGCTTTGAAGATTATTAACATCTATTGTATCTGCAAGGTGGCACTAGTGCAAGACAGTGTGGGGTAGTGCATCTCCACATTTACCAGCACTGCACTAGGGACACGAACACACAGATGCTGAACCTCGCGCTGAGGCGGGGACTGCTGGCCTGGTGATTAGTGCTTGGACTTGAGAGCTCTGCAGGTGCCAAGAGAGTTAACAGAGGGAGGAACTAATTATCTGAACTCTTCCGCTGCCCTCTGGTGTGGAGAGTACGAAGCCCCAGACCTCCCCTTCCGGTGCTGAGGCATCATCCTTTCCTAGGGCTCCTTCCACTGTCCTGGGTCTTGCCTGCTTCAAGGCTGGTTGTTGGTCCATTGCTTGAGTGCATAGAAAGGCAAGAAACAGCTCAGAGGGGTTCTGCTGACTGTGTTCCTGGATACCACGAGGCACTGGGAAAGGGGGCCTTGATCAGCCATCTCCCACATTGCTCCCACTCTCAACTAAGAAAGTAAGCGCAGTTGCTGCATCTTACATTACCTTCAAGGTCTGTTTAGAAGTAAGGATGTATAAAGTTACTTCTTTACCTCTTGAAATCTCCTGGCTTTAAAATATCATTTAGATTAAACCAGATAGGGGAAAAGCACAGGGAGGTAGGAAAGAGAGTGGTGCATTAACAGCCACACCCCTGGGAGAAGAACAGCAACGCCGAGCTCTGAAGGAAACATTGCCAGTGGTGGTGCCTGGCACATTCACAGGCCAGGTAATTAATGGTTGTAAAATCCTTCAAAAGCATCCAGGGCTGCATCAGTGCTGCGATGTAATTGTGTCATTATAGCAGGACATGGTGCTTCAGTATGCATGCTTGCAGTGGGGATTCTTAAATGGGAGATGTACACTGCAGTTTTGGCTTTAATCCACTGGTTTTCAGCAGGCCGTGGGGTGGCATGGTGAGGGTCAGAGGGGTGAAGAGCTGCACATGCACTTACAAGTAGAATGAGAGGTGGTCAGTATGCCTAACCTCCGAGGAGCCCTCTCATATCACAGAAGCCCAGTACCTCTCCAGCCCTGCCAGGGGTCCTCCTTAGGTCAGTGCTATTTTGCATGATCACTTGCATGTTTCACCTAACAGACTGGGATCATTCTACATTTTTCTTTTGGCTCCATGAAGAGAACAGCCCATCAGAAAGCTGCAGCCTCAATGGATTCTCTGTAAAGCTGTGTCTCTACATGGCTGCCTACACTCCTATCCCATGGTCCTGCAACCCCAATTGTGATGCCTCAGGAAATACACAGGTGCTTCTGGTGCTGAAAGGTGAGTGTCATGTACCCTTCCCATTTGGTAGATTGGAAACTAGAAGTTCGAAGAGCCAAACAGCTTGCAGAAGGGCTCCAGACTAGTTCTGACTCCAGGGCTACTGCGTATTCCTCCTGGTGTCTCCTCCTTTGGGTGGCTTGTGTCTGTTGACTTCCTATAATCTCGTTTGTCACCGCAGTCAGAACCACATGCATCCCAGTGAACATCACAGAAGAGACACCCTCTTTGGGATCTGTATGAACCAGTGCTTGACTCTAGCTGTTGACCTTGGGCAAGCCCTTAGCTTCCTGGACCTGGGTTCCTTCAGTCATCACATTCATCAACTCAACATCTAAGTGAGGCAGGCAAAATTTTATTAGCAGTAAATTATTAATAAGAATGCATTAATAATGACTTCTTAAACTTTTATAACTCTTCAGAGTTTACAAAGCACTTTCCCAAGTGTTTTCTCACTTCTCCCAGTGGTTCTGGAGGTCGGCAAGGCAGACATCCCAGCTCCGTTGTGAGTGTGTGGAAAGAGAGACCTGGACAGGATCCAGAGCATTTTGTATAAAGTGTGTTTGGTGAGCACATTAATCCCTGGAGTTACTCATGGGAAAAGGGAGAAATGTTGCTTGCTGTTTGGAAAGAAATGCACATGCATTCAAGGAAAGCAGCTTCATTTTATTTAAACTACGTTTGCTAAAACATATAACCATGAAAGAGAAGCTTCCTCCCCTGAACTCCCATTAGACTATGTTTTTCTCTGTGGCTCATGTTCTGTGGAAATGAGTTTAAGTAATGTCCAGATGAACAATTTGATCAAGGTCATGTGGCAGGAGAACGAGGTGTTCTGTTTGTGAGTTGATGTGCAGTTGACTGGCAGTTATGGCAGAAGCACATTATAGCCCTCGGTTGATAATAAACTGAACTGCCTTAATTTCTAGCTTCCTATGCCCTTCGTTCCAATGGAGCTGGGCATCCTTTCAGTCTCTATTGACTTCCTGTGGCCAATGAAATGCGAGTAACTTGAACTAAGTGAATTTTGTATCCCTGTGTGTCTGTCCCTGATTTACCCACCACCCCTCTTACACACGCAGCCAAAAGGCTGGGGTGGAATTTGGGGAAAGATCTGTAGGCACCTATGTCCTAATTCTGAACTCTACAAGGACCTTATGTTGTAGCTAGAACTGGGATTTTGCTGTTGCTTCTTTCTGAGACAGCATTCTACACACCAAATCCCAGCAAGGAGATAAAGGGACCATAACCTTGGTTCTCCACTAGGGACAGCTGCATCCGCACTCCTGCTCATTTGGGACATGTGGTTGTGACTCTCCGTCCTCTCTGCAGGTGTTCCTGGGGGTGCTGTGGGCATCTACTGAGTAAGGCTGGGGGAGTTGTGAAGCATCCCGTGCTACACAAAAGAAGCCCTCACAGCACAGAATTGGCCTGCCCTGAATGTCAAAGTTGCTGAAGAAAACGGAGGCAGCTTGGATTGGTGGGATAAATACCCGCTGGTTGTCTGAAGGTGAGGGTTCGAATGTGGCCCAGGCGAAGTGAGAAAAAGGCTCACTGCCATGCCATTCAGCCTCTTTTCTGGCCTGAAGACGCAGTTTGTACAAGGTCCCCTCTACTGTCCACAAGGATTGGCAGAGCTCTGCCATTTAGTACTGGCTGCATGTGAAGGCATGTGACACTTTATTTATTGATTTATTGGCAGTGCTGGGGTTGGAATGAGGGCCTCACAGGTGCTCTATCACTGAGCTAACCCAGCCCAAGCCGTGTGACCCTCTGGTCCAGCCTACTCACTTATCTATGAGGCTTTTCGTTTCCTATCACTGGCTGGCAGAGTCCAGTGGAGGATTCTGGTGCTAGATCTGGATTAGAGATCGGAGTTTCTCCCCCTTAGCTCCTTGGATTCCCAAGAGGTCTGAGAGGTGGAAATTGACCTTCGGGTTTTCCCTAACAATCAGCTGTGCCCTGGCCATGGGCCATGGGCTGTGCCTGAGAGGCAAAAGCAGACTCTCAGTTATGAGTGAAGCTCCAGATCTTTGCACACATCATTTGCACCACTGTGGGCATCTCCATCAGAGGGCTTTGTGGGCATTTACTGGGTATGGTTGTAGCAAGGCCTTTGGCAGGACTCAGTCCACACTAGTCTTTGCAATGAGACCCAGTGAACTCTTGCTTGTATCCTGCTGTTGAGTTGCTTTTTCTTTTCTTTTTTTGGAACTGGCAGTCGAACTCAGGACCTTGCGCTTGCCAGGCAGGTGCTGTGCCACTGAGCTACATCCCTGGCCCCTGAATTGCTCTTTGATCCCTAGTAAGTTGCTCAGCCTCTCTGAGGCTCAGTTTGTTCAGCATAGAGTCCTTGCTCCACTTAACTGTGAGCTCACTCAAAGGGGAAAGAAAATAAGCTTGTCCTTCTGAGTCTCAGGCCTGAAAAAAGCGTATTTTTTCATTGAAAGATTCATGAAACTGACAGCTGCCAAAATTAGCATCTGGCCCTTTTCCTTTTCCTTTAATGTACCTTATTTATATCCTTCCTAGTAACGCATCCCAATGTGATATCATGCTGGAGCTGGAAGGAGTGCAAGAGATGAGCCTAAGACAGTCCTTCCTTATCACTGAGGAAACAGGGGTCCTGGAGGCCACACGATCTGCTTTGGGTCACCTGGGCAGCCTGAGCAGAGACCAGACGCCAGCCCTTGATTCTAGGAACCACATTACTTTCTTGCCTCCCGACTGATTCCTGTCCAGAGAATTCAATTCTGTGATGCTGCTTTGCAAGCACAGACATCATAATTGATGTGTGTTATGGTTGATACATTGTGTCAACTTGGGGAATCTGAGGTTTAACTGAGTGATTCAGCAGGAAGCCAGAGTGCTTACTTTATCTACATCCTGAGCCTGCAGAAGAGGAGGGCGTGGAGACTGTGTGAGGGCTACACTCCCCCTGGGTGGGGGTAGGCTGTTTACAGTGTAGGGAAGAAAAGGAGGGGGCTTGCAGCCAGCCATTCCTCCCTTTTGCTCTGGTTGGTTTTGCTGTGCTCTGCTACCCTGAAGAGTTTTCCCTCTGCCATGTGTCACTCTGCCTCTGAAGCAACCAAGTATGGACTGAAACCTCCACAACTGTAAGCTAAATAAACCTTTCCTTCCTTCATTTTGGGCGTTGGGTATTTTGTCTCAGCAACGAGAGAAAAGTTACCAAGACAATGTGTCTTTGTGCTTTGGGGGTAGGCACAGCATGGGACCCACCAGTTCTGGCTTTAGAAAGACCTAGGTTTGCATGGTGCTTCTGCCACTCACAAACTGAGCTCTTTTGCTCATGTCTTAGCTTCCTATAGTCTTAAGTTTCCTCATCTGTAAAACAGGGGTCATAAGAGCTTCTGGTTCACAGGGTGTTGAGAGGTTACCTAAGAAATAAAGTCCCAGGCATACTGTAAAACTGGTAAATTCTTACAGTTCTTGTTCTAGAAGCCCAAGGCAAGAATTCTGCATCAAGGCCCTCCTGGGCCAATCCACTCCTAGGGCAGAAAACAGGCTGTGTTATTCAGTGTGAAATCTAGGAAAGGGTGATACAGAAACAAAGCATTAGTGGCCACACTGATCTGCCTGAGAAAAATAGTACCCTGGGAGACCACCACTCCCGGAGGGCTCTTGCTTAGTACCACATTTATTTCATGCTCCAGTGTCAGCAAGGGTGGGTACTGAGGAAATCACCACAAACACCTCACCCTCACTGTACAAAATCTCCTGAGAATGTTTTCTTTCCAGCTAAGAGCTCCCCATTTGATTCAGTCTTCACACAGAGAAGCCTTTTGGGGGCTACAGTATTGGTCCTCAGTGTTTAGTGGCTCCAAAAAGCCAAGGCCACTGCAAACCATTGTGATTGTCCTGAAGCGTTAAGCTCTGCTGGGTTTGATGTCCAGGAATAGATCTCTTAGCTCCAGGTGGAGGTCACAGGCTCATAGCTCCCACACGGCCAGTTGGGGCTGGGAGCTGTGTGGGGCTAATTAGCCTCATTAAGAAACTGCTGATGAACTAATGGCACTGAAATGTAGTCACCTCCTGAAGTCTCTGAGCAGATTTGCAACCTAAAAATAAAGCAGATTTCCAGCAGTTTTCCAAGACCCCAGAGCCACGTAGCCACCTTCCCTCCCGGAGGAAGTAGTGCAGGCATGGTCCTCCTCTCCAGCTAAGATGGAGCTGGAGTTGAAGGGCTCTCACGTCCTCGTCCCTGTCCCACGTTTGGATGGAAGGGCCCATTCAGAGCCCTGCTCTCCTCTTTTTTTTTTCTCGTATCTGGATCCAACCTTCAGAGCGTTGCTCAAATCCTGCTCCCCCAGAAGCATGTGCTCTTCCCTCTCTCAGTCCTTCTTGTTCTCTGTTTCTTCTCTGTGCTGAGTCTCACGTGCATTTTCTCACTTAATCATTATCAGGACCTTTGAGGTGGTTACTGCCACTATTCCTGTTTTACAGACAGGGGCCAGAAAGGTTAGGGGACTCGTCCCGGGTCCCATGAGCTTCCGAGTGGCACAATCAGAAGTCAAATCCCAAAAGTTTGACTCTTGCAGCCCACTGGCCAGTCAGCAAGTCACGTCATCGCTACCCTCAGAGTCGCCACCACTCTGATTACTTCTTACCTGTCCTCCAGCAGAGTCCGAGTCTGAGCCTTCAAAGCTCAGCCTTCAAAGCTGAGTCCTTAGAACATTCTCTGCTGCCGCCTGGATGGTTTCTCACTCACCGCAGCCTTGTGCGTGTGCAGCGAAACCCCGAGGGACACATTAGGCTTTGAGTCACTGTTGGTGACTCCATGGGTATCATCTTCTGGGGTTTTTTTTGGTACTGGGAATCAAACTCAGGACCTTGCACTTGCTAGGTAGGCGCTTGTGCCGCTGAGCTATATCCCCAGCCCAGTTATCATCTTCTGAAAGGAAATTATTGCACTTTTATGTCTGTTTCCCCACCCCCACCCCACCTAGAGTTCCTCGCACAAGGTTGAACGTCAGCTTTGGATCTCTTACATTTTCCCTGGATGTGAGATGCTTCTATTTACTGGGAAGGTTCATTCTCATATCTAGAGAAGATCTCTGACTCAGAAGTTTAAACTCGTTTCCTCTGATCTGAAGCCTACTGGAAATTTTCTACTTGTAGCTGAAGGCCCTACGCCAAGCAACCTTAGTAGGGAACAGAAGCATGAAGTGCAGAGTTGGAAGACCTACGTCAGAATCCCAGATTAGCGAACACCTCTTCCTAATCAGCTCAGTATTCTCGGGCCTCAGTATTCTTATCTGCATAGTGGCATCAGTAGCACCAGCTTACCCAGGACACCTCATAGTGTGAGGGTTAAGTTACACGATACATTATGTGAACTTATACATCAGTTATTATCCTCACTGAGCACAGACTGATGGCAGACATATACCTTTTGTTGGAATAATTGCATAGTGGTTCACTTTGAATGGAAAATCCAGTAGAAATCTTGAATATTTTTCCAAGGTCAAACTATCAAGGAGAGTTCTGGCCTTCAGGATGCTTTCTGCAGATATTACATGGATTATGCGTTGCTTTCCTCCTTCCCTCCCTCCCTCCCTCCCTCCCTCTCTTCCTTCCTTCCTTCCTTCCTTCCTTCCTTCCTTCCTTCTTCTCACCCTTCTCTATCATCTTTTTCTTTCCTTCCATCCATCTGCCTGCCCTCCCCTTTGTCCTCTTTTTTTCCTAGCACTGGGTGTTGAACCTAGGACTTTCACACTGAGCTACATTCCCAATCCTTTTCATTTTTAGAGAGATTTTCCTTAAATTGCTAAGTAGTCCAGACTAGGCTGAGACATGTGATCCTCCTGCCTCAGCCTGCCAGAGTGCTGGGATTATAGGTGTATACCACCATTGCCTGGCTCGCCTTGCATTTTTTAGGCATCTGCTCATAGCCCATAATGTGAACTCCATCCTTCACCACACTTAGCATCACCACACACACATACTCTGCCAGTATCACTTCCATCAGGCTTAATTTTTCTTCAAAGAACCAGAACCACTAGATACACATGAATCATTTAGCAGCTCATCATCCTCCAGTCTGTAGAATGGAAGCAGGTTTGGTAGTTTCACTGATGCTGTACTAGAATCTCAAATGGTGCATAGAACACAGTAGACATGAATAATATGAGCAGGAGTGTGAAGAAAGGGCAGCGTGCTGGAGATGCTTAGGAGGGACATCTTACTGGACTTGGTGGGGCAGAGGCAGGGCTCCCTGTCTCTCCTTGGAGAAAGTGTGACCTGCTCTGAGTTTTGAAGAATTAGAAAGTGCTGCATCCAGAGCCCCTTTGGAATTTCTTGCAGGGAGGATGGGGGAGGATGAAGAAATGGAGATAAGGGTCAGAATGCAGGAAGCAGAGGTCAAGTGGAGCATTCTTTCCTGGGAGGAGAAAGAAAAAACTGCCTAAAGACTGCAGTGTGCTTACTTATACACAGGAGGTTGATGTCAGTTGAAATCCCTCTGCCTAACAACCTGTTTGCCTGGCTTGGTTGCCTCATATTCTTGGAGCTGGAATGGCTTGTTCACATGGCTTGCCTTGGACACTCTGTGTTCTTGGGGCTGGCCTTGCTTTAGCCACACATGTGTGATCAAAAGAAAGGGAAGGAAGAACATATTTGATGGAGAATGTAAATATTATATGCAAAGACCAAAAAGAGTGGATGCCCATGATTTATTTGGTCAACTTAGATGACTATAGATGACTGTAGAATCCCTTCACAGTGACCTAAGGCAGAGACACTCTACTCAGCTACCCTCTTCCTCACCTTCTTTTGCTCCTTAATAATCTATTAGAGCTTTTATGAACAGAGAGGTTTGCACAACTTTTCAAGCCTGGTCTTTCTAACTCTTATTTTCTTTCCTTTTGTTTTCCTCTCTCTTGTTTTGTTTTCTTTGGTTTGTAACAGGCATACAGAGTCCAGCAGCATGTGAGGAAACTTCTATTTCTTTCTTTACAGGCTGCTTTGCAGCAGTCCAACCACCATGAAATGAGTTGGTGAACTGCCAGAACAGTCACATCGGAGTCCTAGAAAGGGCCCGGCAGGGTGAGCAGACCCCAGGGCACTGCATAGATGTACACCATGGTGGGCTGCAGCCTAGGGTGTGGGCAAGGCTCAGCTTCAGCCAAGGGCAACAGCATCTGTGGCATTTCCCTTCTGTGGGTGGATACTGCTAGGCAAAGAAATCACTGTCACTTTGGGATGTGAGTTATACAGTTGCAGGTTTCTGGTTCTGCCAGTCTGTGTTGCTGTCTTCCCAAGATCGGCTTGTTCTCCTGTCTGTGCCTTGCAGAGCAGGGTGAAGGCCATGAGTGCTCACTGCAGAGGGAGGAGAGGGTGGGCTTCTCAGTTACTGTAATTGTCATGTCCAGGCTTTGTCTGGAGGCTTCAAGTTCTGGAGCTGACCGCTGTGATGAAGACTGCTGGGGAAGCCTTTAAACTGTGTGCATTTAGCAGCAACTTGGTCCAGAATCTTCCAGAGATAATTGTGTGGCTACATGCCTGTGTCACAACATGCCTTTCCCAACTTCTCTGTGCATCTTTGGATCCACAGGGGCCATCATGATGTCTGAGGTGTCAGGATGAGTGTATCCCTGGGCGTCATACCTTCTGCTTCTGGTCCTTGGCCTCTCTCAGAACTAATCCCACCTCCTTCCCTTCCTGTCTCTGCCTTGTCACTTGGCTTGCTTTTCTGGAGATGGTCAGTAAATGAATAAAACAGCAATTGAATTAGGTTTCATTACATGTTTGTATCTTTTATAGTTAGTGCATTATTAGTTATACTGAACACTGTATTGGGTTTCATTGTGACATTTTCATACAAGCTTATATGGTCCTGTCCATCCCCCTATTCCCCTTCTTTCCTTCTCTTTTCTGATCTTTCCCATTTTTCTTGATCCCTTTCCTCTTCTGTGATCATCTCCCTTCTGCTTTCATGTCATCACACCCCTATTCCACATAGGACAGAAAACATGTGGTATTTGTCTTTCTGAGTTTGGCTTATTTTGCTTTATATGGGGTGATGGTTTGTATGTAGATGTCCCCCCAAAGCCTCAGGTGATCGGAGGCAGGACTTTTGGAGGTGACAGGATCATGGGGGCAGGATATGCATCAGGGAATTCGTGCCCTGATGAGTTTATAGCTGTGTTAAGCTGTAGGATGTAGTCAAAAGACCTGGGTCACTGGGAGAGTGGCCTGGAAGTGCTTATCTCTTCTTCCCTCTTCCCTTCAACTCTCTCTGCTTCCTGTCTGCCCTGCTGTGAGCAGCTTTCCTCTGCTGTATTGCCCTGCACTGGGGCCAGTCGACTATGGACTGAAATGTCTACAAACTGTAAGCCAAGAGAAACCCTTCCTCTTCCGAGGTGTGGGTGTCAGATATTTTGTCCCAGCAAAGAAGAAAGTAACTAAGACACATGATGACCTCCAGTTCCATGTATTTTCCTGCAAATAATGTATTTTTTCTCTCCTTGATGGTAGACTAGTACTTAAGTGTGCATATGAGCCGCATTTTCTATATCTGTTTATCCACTGATGGGCACTTAGGCTGATCCCGTAGCTTGGATATTGTGAATTATGCCATGGTACACATGGCTATTCAGGTAACTGCTCTATTGTGTGCGGACTTCGATTCTTTTGGGTATGTAGCAAGGAGTGGAGTAACTGAATCATATGGTAGTATTCTATTTTTAGCACTTCGAGGAACCTCCATATTGATTTTCATAGTGGCTGCACTGATTTACAGTCCCCACAGCAGTGGAGAAGGGCTTCTTTTTCATTATTCTTTTACTAAGAATGATACCAAGCATTACAGAGAGAGTAATTGCATATGATAACATCTCAGGATGTGGCTGAGAGGAGATCTGAACTTCAACAGGCTGATTTCTAAGACATTTCTCTTAAGGTGTCCCTTCAGCTACCTCCTCTCCAGCAGGGCCGGGTCTAGGGTGAGAGAGCTACTTGTCTCAAAACTGAAAAAAAGCACCAAAAAATTCAGCAACAGAAATAGATATTGTAATTCACAATCTTTAGAAAGTCAGAAGTTGGAGGGCCCTCCCCCAAATCCATGATGCATGAAACTTCAAACTTATAAAGAGAGACGAGATCAGTATTCCTGGATTTTCTTTTTTACCTTAGGCTGCAACAGGACTCAGGCCAGCACCGATCTCATCTTTATTTAAAATGTTACTATACTTGGATACCTATCCTATCTTCTAGTAACAGTTATATATTGAATCTCTCATTCTTTGGGCCATTTCTTCCCTTCAAGCCTCTGTGAAAGTACCCCTGGACTTGGGGATACTAGCCTTTTGAAGTACCCATGTTTCCATCTTTGTGTTTCTTGCTCATGTTCCTAAACCACAGAGGATGGGTCACATACACCTAGCGACACCTCTCATGCACCGTTCAGCTGTCTTCATTTCACTGACCAGCGGCCACTCAGAGGTCAATGCTGGCAGCGGCCCTCATCAGCGACTGGTTCAGTGTGTCACTTCCATTGTCTGGGCCATCTGTTGTTTCATTTGGGGACTGTCTTGTTGCCATTTCCCTTACGATTTTGTGAACATGAGTGGAAAACAGAAAAATGAGAGAGCTGACTCTAGCGAGAGGAAGCGTGTCTTACAATCTAATCTAATGGAAACGAAAGTGGAGATCATTAGGACCACCTCAAGCCATGGCTCATGAGCTCCAAGAGAGACCAGCGTGCTGGCTCATGGGCTGTGTGTCCACGTGCAGGAGAACAGGCCAGGGTGAGAGTGCATAACACATGATCAAGATGGGCTGTGTGAGATTGTACGCATAGCTGAGTTTAATCAGGTTTTGATATCTTCTCTCTTTTTCTTTTCCTCCCCCTCCTCCTGGGGCCATCTTTGTAATATTATTACCACAATTTAACCCGGAGCGCATTCTGTGCCGGACACTACTGTCAGCTCTTCACATTTCTAAACTCATATAAGCATTATAACAGCATTAGGAGGTAAGTGTTAAGGTCATCTTTTCATTTATATTACCTATTACAGATGAGGACGCAGAGGCACAGAGAGGTTAAGAAACTTGGCCAAGGCCCTACCGCTAGTGAGCATCAGAATCAGGATTGAACCCAGGTAGTCTCTCTTTCAAACTCCAGCTCTTAACCAGGATGCCAGCTTGTTCTACTGGGTCTTACTTTTGCACTTATTTTTGTTCTGAATGGCATAAGCATGGCATATAGAGGTAACACCTTATCCACGCCATTCTCCCATTTTTGCACACCTAACCCTATCCTTTTAAGGCTCAGACACAAGTTACTGCTTCTGTGTTGGCTTTCCTGAAACTCACAGATAGAAGTACTCTACCCTTCCTGGAATGACCTTTCTCCCTTTCTCAAAGTGTTCTTCTTTTGCTCTGCACATGTGTGCTCTCCCTTAATGGGCTATGTGGATTTCATCTTTGCACTGCGGGGTAACAGCACGATGAGAAGTACTAGCTGAGAGAGAACAGGAGACTGGAGTCTATCCAGTAGAAATGGGCTTGCAGTCCTGGGAGGCCAGAGGTGCCTGTGGATTTCCCATGACATTTCCGCACCGTAAATGGAAGGTATAAAGTGCTATATAAATACGGTGGAAGTGACTAATGGCAGTGCCCCTTCATGGAGGTGATCTTCCTGAGACTCTGTCAGAGAGGGGTACCACTGACATGGTGGCAAGAACACCAGGTTGGCTCCAGGAAAGTCTTCCTATGACTCCTAGAGTGACCTTTCCTGCTGTAACATGGGGGAAGATAGCTCCTGCATTGTTAAAACGTGGGTAGTTACTCTGCTCTGTGTACCTCAAGGCTGTTGGGACAGCAAACAAAAGAAGCCATGAAAGGGTTCATCAGATGGGAAGCAATACGGAGTTTAGGAGGTTGCTGGATTTTCTTTGGGAGGATTCAGCTACAATCCATTAATTTTCTTCTTCTTCTTATTTTTTTAATCCTTTTTTATTTTTGCGGTACTGGGGATCAAACTCAGGACCCTGTGCTTGCTAGGCAGGCGCTTATTCCACTGAGCTATATCCCCAGCCCATCCATTAATTTTCTACATACCCTTAAAGCCCCTTCTGCTGGATCCTCTGTTTTGTCCCTTCATCTGGCCCCCACCTTTCCTGCTTGCCTCTGCTGGGGGGCATAGGCCTATGCGTCTGCATCAGTTCCATCATTCTGGCTTCCAGCTGGGTTTGGCTGAGGAGGGGCCAGGGCAGGAGACTGCAGCAAGGAAAGAGCAAGAGGCCAGCGGGTTTACTCCCTGTTCCTTACCCAGCCAGGGTCTCACTGGGTTGCCTGTACCCTCCACCTAGGGCGCTGTTCCCCTCTCATCAGCCCTCCTTACCTAGTCCTCTCTGTCACCTGACAGGCAGCACTGAGCAGGGCTGGGCTGTCTGCCTTCTGCACATAGTTTTGCAAGCAGTCCCTCTACCAAAACCTCTTTGCATTCTCCTAATTCATGCTGTTATTTCCTCTGGCACTCTCACTGATTCACCTGCTCAAGACTTTACTTTCTCCAGAAATCTTTTGAGTAACTCCAAGCCAGTAGAACACTGATCTGCTCTGCTCTGAACCCAAAGATCACATTATTTTTAAACTAGTTTTGCCATGCTGAACACCATGGAACATGTGATCTATGGAGTAATGGTAAATGACATTAAAAGTTTTTGTTCTAATTCCTTTGGAAGATACAGGTTAAATAGGCTACATCACTCCTTCGCCCCTTTATTTCAATCTGCAGGACTTTTCAGAGCATTTAGTTTGCATGTAATTATGCATATTATATACCACCAGGAAAGAAATGCATATAATATATATAATTATAAGAAGCCATCTCCTGTAAAATATATTACTGTTTCAAAGACGTTAAAATGTGAAAAAGTTGTTGGTGTTAGAATTGCTGGAGTATGATGGTATGTAGATTTTCCAAATTTAGGGCCGGAAAATCTCACAGAAATAGAGCTCTAGGGGCATATAAACATACAGCTAATACATATTATGGGTTCTGAAGGTAGTTGCTGGCTGAGCGGATTTGGTGCCAGAGGTTGTGAGTTGTTTACCTAGCCTAGTTCCGTTTCATACTGATACCAAACTAAGTGCATTTCCTGTAACTAGATGCGGCCATGTACGTTCTAGCTAAGAGAATGTGCTCAGAATGAATATATACTAGCTCTTGAGCCTTGCCTGTGAAGCTCTCACCTTCATGTTCTCTTCCATATACTGGCAGGATGTCCATACCCTGAGTAAATGTGGAGCTATGCACTGAGATCAGAAGAGTCTCCCAGTAGCTGATATCTGTGCAAACAAGTTCCCCCTACACATATCCTCCCATCACTGACGTCTGAAATTTGAGTTAGCAAGGACACAGTTTTATCTTATAAAGTCATTGAGATTATGGGGTTCCTCTGTTATTGTGTGTGGAACTGCACAATTAACACAGCCCCTTGTGACTAGGGAGTGGCTGGGGTCAGGAGTGTGGCTGGTAGCTGGACAGAGCACTCAGTGGTTTCTCTGGGGATTATACTGAACATCCTTCCACATCTGGCCACCTTCCTCTGCAGTCCTCCTCCTATCCTGTCTCATCTGAGCACTCCCTGGACCATTCACTTTGCTTGTTTAGGTACAACTTGATGAAAGCACTTGTTAAGCTGCATTTTATTTCTCAGTGGCCACGTTTGACTTCCTCTCTTGACCTCGTGTTTTAGAGATCAGGGTTCTTAATGTATTGCTGCAGCTGCTTTTGGTGTCCCATGTGTGTGTTGGCCTTGAGTGGAGTCTGAAACATATTAAATGAGTTCTTGGGACATTTTACCAAATAAAGTCAAAATAAAGATTCCTGGATCTTTACATATTCTCATATTTAGACTCCCTCCAAACAAGCTCAAAGAAACAAGAATAAAATAGAAACTAACCAGAGATGGCCCAAGAGCAAGTAGTTTTAAGAAAACACTGAAAGAAAAATTATCTTTAAAGCAGGGAGTTTTATAACTAAATACATACATTTTGTTCATGAACTGTATTTCAAAAACTTATTGGCGGAGTAAATCCTTCTTTGAATTGCTTAATTTTCTTTTTTGATTTTTTTTGCATTTGTAATATTTGAGTAATACTACTTATAATGCCTACTTGTTAATATCTATAAAGTCCCTAAGATAGTGCGTGAAGAGTTAACTTCTATACAACTCTGCAAACAGTGCGTGGCACATAGTATGTGCTCACCACATGTCAGCCATTTTTGTCACTTTTTGGGCAAGAAGTTTTATTTCTTGATTTCATTAAGACTTCTGGTTCTTACCTGGGTCAGACTGTGCCATGGTCTGTGTTTGTATGGCTCTGCAAGCTTACAGTAGTTATGTATTTTTAAAAATTAAAACAAACAAATAAATATGAATGAAAAGAGCATGCAACAAGCTACTTGTATCCTACAAAACCTAAAATATTTACTCTGCGAATTTACCAAAACTTTTGCAATTTCTATTTCCTGGTAACAGCTCAAAGACTCCACTGCCCCATGGAATGTGTTTGGAATTTTTGAACAGTCCATTGCAGTTTCTCCTGTGCTTTCCACTTGTGCTTTTTAAGGCTTTTGAGATCTTTGCTAAGTCTGTATCTCCTGAGACTGTAAAGATTCATTATACATATGGATTTGCAAAGCTGCTATAGGAAACAGAGCAATGAAGCGCTGAGGCTGTGTTCAGTGGGAGTTCCAAGGAATCCTCCTGTAACATCTTGCAAATACAGCTCCATGGAAATAAAGGCAGCAGTGAGGAACCACATCTAAAGATTCATGCTAATACTTAGGGGAAGGAGCCAGAAGGGAGGCATGCAATAGAAAGGCAGTGCACCTGCTCAAAGCAGAAGGACTGCAAAAAGAAAAGGAAGAAGGAAACTAACATTTATTTAGGTACCAGTTACATGCCAGGTGTTATGCTACATGCCTTCATTAGTGTTATGGCTCATATCTAGATATTCCCCAAGGTCTTATGTATTCATAGGTGTGGATTTTGGGAAGTGGTTTTAAAACAGGTTTTACATACATGCACAATGCAAAGGTTGTGGGGTCAGGAAGGTTTCCATCTAGGTTTCAGAAGGCCTGAGGCCAGGCAATGTGCCCCTGAGAGGGCAGTGTATGAAGCTGTGAGTGTGAAGCCGAAGTACTGTGGAGACCCCAGAAAGTTGGAGAAGCCAGGAACATGGATCATCTCAGAAAAGCTACAAAGAGTGAACAGAGCTGGCCCAAGAGAGGGCCATGTCCATGGGCAATGACATAGGGGTGGAGCCAGACAAGTCCTTGAGGGTTCATATCTCACCACAACCTGCCCTGGATGCTGAACATGGAGCTACAGGATTTAATGTTTTCTCTGTTTGGTTTCAGTGGTCTCATTTCTTTCTACCCCTCTATTTATTTCTTCCTTTTGGAATGGGAATGTTTACCCTGTGCTTGTGTGTGTTGGAAGTGTTTAATTTTCTTTTCACTTGTACAGATGCTAACAGCTAAACGTCTGTTTTAAGTCTCAGAGGAGATTTTGGATTTGGACTTTGCAGCAAAGCTGAAACTGTTTGGACTTTGGCAAGTCTTAGAGATGGACTAAGTGCATTTTGCATAAAGAGATATGCATGGCAGTTTTTGGGTTGGGGTAGAATGTTATGGTTTATATCTAGATGTCCCCCCAAAGCCTCACGTGCTGATGGGTGGGGCTTTGGGGAAGTGATTCATCATGGAGGTGTAATAGTCATCAGTGAATCAGTCCATGGATGAGTTTATAGCTAAAGGTGATGTTGGGCAGAGGGGGTGGGTCCTTACAGATGTGACCTGGGAGGGTATATCTCCTGGCTTTCTCCTTTGAACTCTCTCTGTTTTCTTCTGCCATGCCATGGACAATCCTCCTCCACTATACCCCTCTACCATGGTGCCCTGAGTATGGACTTAACCCTCTACAAACTGTGAACCAAAATAAACTTTTCCTCCTTTAAACTATGGGTGTTGGGTATTGCGTCACAGTGACAAGCAGGTAGGTAACTAAGACAATTAGTGTGGTAGCATTTTAATTTTCCACTTATCCCAGTGTGGCATTTATACTTATCATCTGAATTGGAGAAACTGGGAAACTGGTTTAGAGAAGCAACTGGCTTGTTCAAGGCCTTCAACAGGATTACAATGCAGGAGAGGCTGGTGTTGAAGTCTTTGTTCTTTCCTAGAACAAGAGGTGATTGTGACTTCATTACAAGGTTCACAGGGGACTCCAACCTAAGGGGATGAAGGGTTAGTGTAGATGCAAAGAAGTCAAGTGAGGATCTGTGGTGGGTGACTGAAGGTGAGAGCAGGCTGTGGACTATTCCAAATAGTCTCTGTTCAATGCATAAACATCACACCGAGGAGAGCTGGAATTCTTTTCCCTGTCTTTGTCTCTTACTCTCCCCACCTTTGATTTAGAAAATTTATGGCAGCTTTTAAGAAGCCACTTTTGATATCCACTCCAGCCTCAGAATTGCATGTGCTCATATTTCTAATTCCTGTTATCTTATTCATTAAATGATTTTTTCTCATTCCTGTGCTAGTAGAGCTGGGCTGTAACAGTTCCAGGGACAGAAAGCTAAGGCTTTGCTGTGGTAAAGAGACCACCACACAGCCTCTGTGCTTACTTTACCCCTGACAGAGAGGAGAAAGCCAAGAAACAGAGACTAGAAGACATGGGTTTAAGGGATGATGACATGTGCTTGTCTTTCTCCGTTGGATCTTTACTGCTGTGGCTGCCCCGTGTCCTCCCTATATCTTGGTGACATAGTTGGCTCTCCATGTCTGTGGGTTCCATATCTGCAGATGCAATCAACTATGAGTTGAAAATATTCAGAAACAACTTGTCTGTATTGAACATTTACAGATAATTCTTGTTATTATTTCCTGAAGAGTATGCTATCCCATTTATATGGCAGTCACATTTAATTAGGTATTAGGAGTAAGCTATAGGTGACAAAGTTTATGGGAGGATATCCACAAATTGTATGCAAATTCTGCCATTTACTATAAGATACTTGAGAATCAATGATTTTGGTTTCCACCAGGGCTCCTGGTAGTAATCCTGTGTGGATTTTGTTCTCTGGCTGTCTTGCAGCTAGAATATGGGACTGAAGCTTTGAGCAGAGCTGGCAGTGAGAACCTGCCAGTATAAAAGAAGTTTCATAGAGGATTCCCACTTCTACTACCCCCAGGACAACTTCCACATGCTTCAGAGCCTTCAGTTGGACTCATCAGCATGGAGTCCTGGCCCTACCCCATAGCCCACTGTGCCCTGAGCATAGACCTTCTGGCTTGTCTTTCTTCACTTGTAAATGGAGAGAGCAGTAGTGCTGCCTCATGGCTGTTGTGAAGAACTGAATTCTGTAGGAGCACAAATTCTTGGTGCATAGGATAAACAATAACTGTTGAAGGAGGAGGGTAAGCAACAACTAATTAAAGATGGAGGAGGAGTACTAGTATGGAGTGTCCTGACACATGGTCCTCCTAGGGAGGGTGACTTGACAGCACATGTATGTAGCCCATGATTTTAGAACAGAGGTAGCACACTTACGGGGTGAGATATCTGTCACATGTATGTCTACAAAATTCTACATGGATCATGTCATTAAGTCTCAGTAACATCTGTTGGTGATTGAAGAGCTAGAAGGTTAAAGATGCCCCTGATGTTTTTGAGGGCACATGTCTAGTAAATACCAGGGCACAGTTACTCATCCAGTGTACTTGGGCTCTTTGGATTTTATTGGAGCACCTGCAAACTGGACAGGAAGGTCAAAAGCAGACCACTTGACAGTTATAGAGGATTTCCTTGGGAAATACCCAGGAGTATTGTGTTGGCTGTCTTTAAATATCAGCAAGGTTGGTGTGTGAAAGGATTTTACATCTGCATCTTGCCTCTGGAGACTGAAGACAAGGATCATGTGATTGTAGAGAAACTTTAACAATAGAAAGAACATGCAGGTTGCAGTAGGCGGTAACGGAATGAATGGCCTTGGAGAGAAGTGATTTTTGTCTTGCTGGTGATAATCAGGCAGCACTGGTCCCTTGCAGAAGTAAGGGATGGAGGCTTAGACAGATTCTAGCAAGTAAGGTTGACTGATTCTACTGACCTTCTCAGTTCTGAGATCCACGATTCTGTGGCAGACAGAGGCAGGACAACTCTAGTCTCATGGCAGGTTCTGGAATAAATGGGGCCTACTTTTCTAGCAAGGAGAGGTCTGAATGTAGAGAGGGCCCATGGAGCCAAACACAGGTGTAGATTCCTATGTTCTTCCTCCAGTGCCTCTGCGGGGAGGTGACAAGTACTTCAGGCCTCAGGCTTCTGTGACCCTTCTCCTTGGTACAGCCCAGTAACACCACCACCAGGTAGGCCAGAAGTAACTACAGCATCCTGCCCTCTACCCAATATTCTTTCCCCTGATACAACACAGATTAAGAGCTTATTTTTCCAATAGCCTTTGATGCATTTTAAAAATTCACCCCCAGGATTCCCTCTCTTTTTTTTCTCCTTTCTTGTCCTCCCAACTTCTACTGGCTGATTAAAATTCTAGTTAGGTTCAAATACTCTTTCAAAGTGGGCCATTCAGAATTAAGCAAAAAGCACTGAACTTACTAGAGGTCTAGCACTTTTGATTAATCTGTAATTAATACTTTACTTTAATTTTCAATGCTACCTTTCAAACACAGAGCTGTGTTCAAGCCACAAACTCATAATCTTATCATTTGAGAGGCAGGGCTGTCTGCCAGGGAATATAAAAAGAGTGCTGTATAATAATCTCTTCCTGGAAGTTGGCTTTGTAAAATGTGCATCGGTAGACAGTAGTCCTGAAATATGTATACATACATTAGAAGACAATCATCTCCTCAAGGATCTAACTAGCATCAGCTGGGAGGACTTTATTATAACACAGGACAGGATAATGTTGTGCTGTGTTGACATTAATTTATCTTCATTACTTATCCTGGTGATTTTATTTCATGGGTGTTACATTGCTGAAAATGTGGTTTATAATTTAATTTCTACCCCTGAGAACAAAAAAGCCACTGGAGACACTGTAATGAGCAAAGAGCACGACGGTGAGACCACAAAAGGGGTAGGAAGGTGATTTATGTGACTTTCTTTTCGCGTTGGTGGTTCATTAAGTCACTGTCACCCTGCAATGACCGAGTGAAAATTAAAGCACCTTGGAGAAGAGCTTGGGGTTCAGCATCATTAGGGGAAGAGAAACGGGCATCTTGATGAACTTGACTACAGAAATCCATAGAGAACAACTTAATCAGCCTCTACATTGATCTTGGGTGCTTGGAGGCAGGTTTGAGATTGAACAAATCTCTTTAATGCATATTCTTTCCCTTTGAGAAGTGATATATGATGTATGAGAATGATTTAGAGATTATACCAGACTTCAATTCATGGAATACATCTAGCCCTTTCTGAGTTTTCATGGACAGACAAACAGAAAGAGATATGTAGTCTTCGTGGTGTCACCTTCTTCCTAGGAGTCTCTATTCACACCCCAAAGCACCACTTGCACAATGGCAGTTACTTTGAAGAAGGAAATTGCTGCTGTCTGTATGATCATAATAAAGTCAGGCCACTGAAGCTCACTTCCTCTTTTCCTGCATGTTCAGGGAGACCAGCAGAGTCTCTGCTTCTGGGCTGGCAAGAGGCTGAGGGGGGATCTTTTCAGTCATTAGTAGATGATTACCCGTCTTCAGGGTAGGAAGGTGGGGCAGGCAAGAAGGCTTTGGTGTCAGACAAACTTGGCCTGAATGTTTGCTTCCTCAGGCCTTCAGAAAATTGCTTAAATGACCTGAGTTTCAGATTCCTCAACTGCTAAAGGGGCTGATGAAAGTCATTTCAGATGTTTGTCAGGGAATTAAAGGCAGTCTCTGGTGGGGGTTACAGGTAATGGTAACATCCCTAAGTCATGTACTAGCAGACTGTATTGGGTGAATTTCTAAGTAAAGGATCCACATGGCAAGTTCTTCACTGTATTCTTTTTCATAGGGAGGTTTCCAGGGGCCAAGGTGGTGGCCCGGCATAGTGTGACATATGTTCTGGGACTGGGACCCAACTCACCCTCCTACTCCTCTACCTTTTTATAGGAAGAAAGTGAGAAAGTTCTCAAAAGTGTGGCAAAACAATGTGTTCTTGTCATCCAGCTGCTTAAAAGTTTTGTAGATAAATATTATGCAGATGGACACTGTATCTCAGAGGATATTTATTGCTGTGCTGATAGCAGCCCTAACTTGTGGGTTGCCTAAGCCCCTCCCACTGGAAGAGGTAACAGTCAGTCACAGAAAGTGATGTATGTTGGAGACACAGGACCCTTCAAGGAGAAGGCAAGGTTTTCATTTCATTTGAGGTTGCAGAGGCTGCTTTTCCTTGATGTATATTTGTAAATTAAGATTCACTTTGCAAACCTCAGTGCTGGAGAGATTGTCTGCTGACAGTACAACTGTACTTTAATATCTAGCATCCATGGCTTGCTACTCCCACTCAGCAGTCAAGCTCTCCTCCTACACACACCTGAGCCCAGTGCAGGTATTTAATGTGAATTTGCATAAGGGAAGATAAAATTAGGTTTGGAAGAAAGGTGATTTTGTGGCTGGTGTCTTTCAGTTCAAACCACAGAATGCAGCAGTGGGAAGGGGGTAAACATCACCACTGTGAGTACCTAACTGTTATTGAGTTTTACTGCCTGCAGGCAGCACTCTAACTAACTTATATATTTTATAAAACATAACTAATTAGGTGGAGAGTCCACCAATGAACCATCTAAATGGGGAGTGCTAGAAATAAGCACCATATGGGCGGAATGGAATGTTTTTGGAACTCAGAGAAGGACTGTGAGGAAGTCACAGAAGGTGACATAGGCGATATGCAAACGACACGGTCAAGTAAGAATCAGCCACGCAGAAGAGAAATGGAAGGAAGAACTCGAATAAAGGTAAGAAGGTGTCGATGGTGGTAATGGTGATTAAGACCCAAGAGGGAGGAAGGAAAAGAGAAAGGACACACAAAAAAAATTAACTAAGATGTAGAAATTTGTGTCTTCATTCACCATCAACATGCCTCTTGGGTCAGGGCTTTTTTTTTTTTTCACATTTCAATGCACATTTTTCACCCATCAGCTTGGAAGAGAGCACTGTGAGGAGGAATTGTAAGTGGGGCTGCTACAGTTTTCTGTAGATTTAGCCAAAAAGCACATGAGGCAGCTGAAACTACAGGCTGAAGGCTGTTTCTCCATTTCTCTCCCGCCATTCTTGTTTGCCAACATACGCACATCGCTAAGGGAACAGATCATCACTTCTCTTGGGATTTGTCTCCCCAGGTCCCCTGAACTAATTGTAAATGTAGTGACATATTCTATATAAAATCACTTTGAAAAAGGCCTCAGGACTTAATGTGTATGCACAGTAGGCCCGGGAGGAAGTCAGGTTGCAGCCAGAGGTCAGAGTTGGCAGCAGTTTAAGCACAGAGGTCGGACGGCACAGAGAAGGCACTGGAGCAGCCCAGACCATCTAGACACTAGCCTGCAAGGACACCCTTAGTATCCTGCCTACCCCCATCCCTACTAGGCAGTGGAGGAAACTGCACAGGACTTTCCTTCTTTCCTTGCTGAACGCTGTGGAGTGTCTGTATCAAATGCTTTGGACACCTTGGCCCAGGGCCTCCCAGGGCAAAGGAAAATGGACATCTAAAAATAACTGTATAGAATATGTATCAAATGGTAAGAGAATGTGGTGGCATCAAAAATGGAAACAACTGGGGGGAGAGGGTTGACAGGAGGGGTGTGGGTACAGGAAATACTCCCCAGGGATTTGAGGGCATCAGACAGAAGGAAGATGGCCCTAGGTTTTGCTATGTGTGTTTATTTCTTCCCATTGCAAGTTTTAATCAGAGAATAAAGCACCTAGCACAACGGAAAGGACAATGGAAGAGGAAAGGGGACGTGAGTCTAGCTGAGGAGATAGAGACTGAATATTGTGTGAGGTTTTATGATGCCAGAAGAAACAGTACCATGAGATGAGTTTGAGTTCATACCACACTCACACACGCGCACACAATTTGGGGAAGTCGGTCAGTGAAGAAATTCAAGTTAGGACTGTGTGGTGGTTAAGTGATTGTCACCTTGAGTGGGAATATCGGCTGATTGAGTCTGCGTGGTTCTGGCCATGGGAGACCCACTTACATGAGAATCATTGAAACAGTATTAAAAGGAGAATGGGAGGGGAGGATTTCAGCTGATTTTCCTGGGAGGAGCTTTGTTAGGGCTGATTTTCCTCAGGGGAGCTTTGGGTGGGTTGTTCTCTTTGGAGGAGTTCTGGTCTTCGCCTTTGCCCTGGGCACCATCTCCTAGTTTTCAGGGCAGATTCAGCTTCCAGAACTGGCCTTTCAGTCTGCAGGAACAGGCTCTTAGCTTCTTTGGCCTCCTGAGGCAGACTCCTGTGGGACATTGCTGTGGGTGTCAGGCCTTGGGCTGGATCCTCAGATCGCTCATGCCTGGACAGATCTCTGCACTGTTCTACCTTTGACCCTGTGGGCAGCCTTTGCAGGCCAGTCTTGTAAATTTCTGTGTCCTGCATCAAATCAGATTCAGAGCATGGGCAGTCTTTTGAGGAGCCTTGCTCCATCTTGGCAAGATCTTGTAAGTACTAAGGCAGACTGTATAAGCCCCAGGACTTAGAAATCTCTGAGGAAGAGGCACTGAAAAAAGAATTGGATTAGCAGGGTTTGGCATAGCTTCTCTTTGAAAGCTGAATATCCAGAAAATCTGAGTCACTTCTTTTAGCTTCATCAGAGTATTGGTTGCAGAAATAGGGCCCTCCTCTATCTAAGTCAGTGGAGGGTGAGCTGAGGACTAATGCTTGCATTTCACACTTATGATCACCTTGCTGTGTTGTATGTGAAAGGCTAGATCCATTGCATGAGTGATTGGAAACTGTGACTGGAAGCTGTGAAATAATGGGTCTAAAGTCACATGGCTAGGGCTGGGGATATAGCTCAATGGAATAAGCACCTGCCTGGCAAGCACAAGGTCCTGAGTTCGATCCCCAGTACTGCAAAACAAAACAAATAAACAAATAAAAAATAAAGTCACATGGTTGACACCAGTCAGAGTTGGAACTCAGAACATTTATTCCTAAACATTTGCCCTGTCCACTGTACAATGCTGCCCTAAAATACAAGTGAGCACCATTACCTTAACAAATAGTGCCCTTTATGTGCATGTGAACAAATGTGAAAATGTAAGATATTTTTAATAAATCAACTACTATATCTATATGAATGATTTTATTATTATTTATTCTTATTTCGGGGATAGTGGAATGTTGAAATTATTTATAATTTCTAAATTTCATTTTTCATTCTGGTCCACAGGAGATGATATTGTTGGAATTTCTAAGCAGCTGATTATCTAATAAAGTGCAATATAACACCTGCTCTTCAAGTTAACATCTCCTTCTGGTCAAGGGCAAATTTGGATAATGAAAGAATCTGTGCATTCTCAGAGTCTGCAATTCCTAAAGTGATATTTATTGCCACTGGTGTAAAAATAGGAGAGTAAGTGTCTTGAAGCATTTTATCTTTCCAATGTATAATTAATTACCTTGTTTAAAACTCTTATGAAATAGGTATTGCAGGTATTATGCGCTTCCTCTTACATTAATCTGTTAATTCATTTGTTTTACAACTGTATATTAATAGATTGAAAAAAAACTAAGCCCCAGAGAGGTGGTTGATTTATCTCCAAACCAACAAAAGAAGCTATGACAGCCTGGCATCAGAGCTCCTGGCTCTGGATTCTGAATTTAGGGCATTTCTCACTAAACCATCTTGCTTGGGATATGTCTTTTGGATATATGTTCCTGATGTCTTAGCAGATTTATTTCTATTGTAGGAAAGAGCTTGATGGGACTAGTACCTTATAAATCAGCCTCCATTTGTCTTTAAACCCCCATGGAAATATGGCTCTTAGAACTTCCATGGCTACAGAAATCACGAGAAATAAATATTTGAGGTGTGTTGTGTGCTAACTCAATTACTCTGGATGGAATGGCTTAATTGCTATGAAAAGCTGAGTGCAGTTATTACTCAGAGTGAAAGAGCCCCATTTCTTATTTTCTTTGAAGACTGACAATTATTTTCTAGAATGACTTGAAGCATTACCAAAACATCCATAGAAATCCAATGAGACCTTCTACAAGACAGCAAGAGCCTGCCCCCTCTACACAGAGAAAGTCTCTGCATCCCTATCTTGTACTTCTCAGACACAAATACGATGGCTGGAAACCACAGTGCTGCCCCAGGTAGCCTATTGACCGGCCCTCTGGCACCTTCCACAAGTGCTCTGTCCCTTTGTGTCCACTTCCCGCCTCAAAGACCGGATCACTCCTTCCCACCTACCACCATTGTGTCCTCCACAGACCTCGGGAAGAAGAGTTACTTTGTTCTCATTTTTATTTATTTTTTTTCCTAAAAAGTTATATGTATACCAATATCAGAGATAGATTTTATTTTACTTACCTTTGTAGTGTCCATTTAATAGTAACTGGCACAAAGCAGAACCTCAAAAATAGTTTTTGAAGGAGACACGAATGCATAAAATCAGGGCTGAGTCTTCATTTAGCTACTTGTTCACTGTTGAGCAAAACATGTTGCAGACCCTGGTTAAACCCAGTGCCTTCTTACACACACAGATCACTGTGGCAAAAGGGACACTGGATTCAAGAAGAGGTGAGTAACAATGTAAATAACATAATGAAAGTTCATTGATTTAGTCATCAGCATTAAGTAAGTATCCATACTGACCCAAGCACTGACTGATGAGTCGATATTTTAAAGAATGATAGGAACAGAGTGTAAGTTTAGAAGAGGTTGATCTATGATCAAGTAACTACTATAAAGTAAACCAAAGGCCTAAATGGTTTCTTTTTTTTTTTTTTTTGGCGGTACTGGGGATCGAACTCAGGACCCTGCACTTGCTAGGCAGGCGCTTATTCCACTGAGCTATATCCCCAGCCCCCAAAGGCCTAAATGGGAAGGAGAGTGGGAAATAGAGAACTTCCACAAAGATTTTAACAAATAAATATCTCTGACAGAGGAATCACATGAAAATCTTTTTTTTTTTTTTTTTTTTGGTCTTTTTGAGACAAGGTCTCGTCATGCAGTCCAGGCTGGTCTTGAGCTCACTTTGTAGCCCAGGCTGGTCTCGAACTCACAACAATCCTCCTGCCTCAGCCTCTCAAGTGTGCCACCACACCTGGCATAAAAATCAATTCTAAGAATTGATACCACATAGCCAGTCCATAAGCAGTGGGTCGCTAATGTTTAGGATAGATGAGGTATTGTTACTCAGTGTCATGCAGTGTGTAGGAGAATCTTAGTTCTTCTATATTACTTATTCCTTACATTTATAGAGAGTAAGCACCTTAACTCCTTCCTCATATGAAAACTTGGGCTCAAGTAAATAGAGTATGGGAGTTGTGAGTAACAGCTTTGTAGGCTGACAGAGCTGGATGTGAATCTTAGGTCCATTAAACCATGTCTTAGAAAAAAATCATGTTGTTATGGTTGATACATTGTGTCAACTTGGGGAGCCTAGAGATTTGTCTAAGTAACTCAGCAGTTGTGCATCTTGGATGTTGTTTATTGTGTCAATTTGAGAAGTTTAGAAGGTTAACTGTGTGACTCAGCAGGGAGCCAGGGCGCTTACTTTGTATTCATCCTGAGCCTGTGCAAGAGGAGGGCATGGAGATTGTGTGAGTGCTGCATGCCCCCCTGGGCCTGCTTACAATATAAGGGAGGGAAAGGCTTGCTCTTCCCCCCACTCCCTTTTGCTCTAGTTGCTTTGCTGTTCCACAGCCATGAACTGTTGCCCTTTGCCATGTGCCGCTCTGCCTCGGAGCCAGCCAAGTATGGACTGAAACCTCCACAAACTATAAGCTAAATAAACCTTTCCTTCCTTCATTTTGGGCATTGGGTATTTTGTCTCAGCAAGAGAAAAGCAACTAAGACACATTAAGCCTCAGGATTTTCACCTGATAGGGGCAAATGAGAAAGGTAAAGTACTTACTAGCACAGTGCTTAATATAAAGCCCACTCAATATTTCCTTAGTACAAGACCACATAACTAGCAAGGGTCAAAGCAGGGTTTCACATCTGTATTCTGTTTATTCCAGTGCTTACCCTCTTTCCACTGAGCTTGGGGCCTTGCTGGGCAAATAGAGTATTTTAATATATATTCATTAGACATCTGATGAAAGAAAAAAAGCAGAGTTCAATTCTTCTGATTGTATTCTCAGGGCATTTCTGTCCCAACAATAGCTATTGTAACCTAATTGATCTCTGAACCTAATCTCGCTGTCTTGCTTGTGGCTATTGTAACACAGACTTGGTAAGGGACAGATACAAGGAGGGGAAAACTGGGGGCTCTTATGTTTTTCACTTTGGAGAATAGATTCAAGTTTGAGGATGGGAAGGATGATTCCATTTTGAATAAGAAGTACAGAGGACAAAAAGAGATGGGAAGCGCTTCATAAAGACATCATCAACAGAGAACTGACTGCATAAGAGAGAAGTGAAGAGGAATTTGAGCACAGGCTAGAATCCCAGAAACACAGCCCCCAAAAGTGAGGCTACTGCTTCAGCTATCTCAAACAAAACAGATGAACAAGGAAGACAAAACAGCAACAGACACTGATCTTGGGAGAACAGTTAGTGGTTTCTTAGTGATGAAACAGACACTGGAACAGAGCTGAGCCCATTTCATGAACTTGCCTGGACCTGGGTTGATTCATGTTGCAGAGGGCTGCATAATGGCAGTAGTGACAGATGGCAATAGCTTGATTTCCATCCATCAAAGGGCAGGATTCTGTAGTCCTGGGTGGGCCTAGTTTCTTTCACGACATGGGATCCCTTTTGCTTACCCTTCAGAAGAACCTGCTGTCTTGCTTCCTTCCCTTCTTTCACCTGCTGCATGCTAGGTCAGGACCTCTCGCTTCCGCAGCCACACTGAGTCTTCAGCAATGGGTCACTTCTGTTTGCCTCCCACGAAGCTTGATGGTGTATAGGCTGACACTTGATCTTCATAGCTTCCTTATCTGGTTCCGTGGCCTCTCTACCTATCCATGACACCGGCATTATCTCTACCTGCAGCAGCAACTTCAACTTCAATAAGCCAGTGTACCCGACTCTTTTGCAGGTAGGCATTGCATGTAATGGTGCCCTTGGCATTGTTTCTGGTGTAGCTCTGCTTCTTCCACATGGGAATTTCCAATATGTGTGTGGGAAGCAAAACCCACAAAGGAACCCCAACAGACAGAATAAATAGCAGCATATATAGACAGGATTCCATGGGAGATGAGCAAGGAAATGTTCACTGCATGTTGAAGAAATCTTGGCTCATCCTCAAAATCACCAGTTAAACAGGACAGAAACTCACTCGAAGCAAAGAATGCAACACGGGAGGATTTACTATTTTGTCTTCTTTGTTCAACAGCTTTGGCATCAATAGCCACAAACCTGGGCTTCATCCACTGTAGTTTAAGGAGATTTATTATTTCACAGAGCAGCAAACTGACCATAAGTGGGGAAGGTACCAAACTGGGTCTGTCGGGGCTCTGACCCTACTTCTCTGTGGCCCTGTCTTCTCTGTAGATCTGCTTCATTAGCAGTAACAGACTTTACATTCAGACAGGCCAGGGGTAGAAGGAAAGAAGGGCCTCTTCCTTGTTTCTCTGTTTAAGGACAAGCAACTATTTCCCCCAGGTGTTCTGACATTTTCTCATTTTAGCTCACAGATCACATGCCTGCACTAAAAGAAGCACTAAAACACTTCCTTGTGGAGGAGTGGGATTGCTATGATGGTCTTAGACTTTTTGAGGTTGGTTTCTCAAATGAAATGGAGTCATGTTTCCTGAGAAGGGCCACCTGAACAGCACTATCACCCATGAATGAAGAAGAAGAAGAGGAGGAGGAGGAGAACAGAGTTTCAGTGGATAGCCACAGGGGTCTTTTTATTTTAAAAAGAGGGAAAGAAAAACACACAGCGTGCTCTTGGACTAGGACCGGGCTCAAGAAGGGAGGTAGATGCTGGGAGGAGAGGCTGGTTATGCAGAGTGCGACAAAACTATAAAAGAGGTACCGGAGAGGTACAGAATGGGCTTGTGTGCACCAGTGGTGAAAATTTCAGAATCTCCCCTGTGAATCAGTTAGACATGACAGAGACTGAGCCCTGCTGTGTGAGAAACCACTGTGCTCACCATGAGGAAGTTTGCCGCTTGAGAGTCAACCGTCACAGCGTCCTGCATCATCTGCAGTTTTACAGCCTTGGTCTCTAGGTTTACTCGCTGGAGACTGCCTGTCCCTGGAGAAGGTAAGGCGTCACTGGCATGACACTTGCTCTCACATATGCACTTGGAGAAATATATATATACATATATATATATATATATATATATGTATATATATATATATATAGAGAGAGAGAGAGAGAGAGAGAGCACTACTCACTTTTATGCATATGAAACCATTTCTGCATGTAGTAAAAGTGGTGTCGATAAATCAATAAGTAATTAAAATGGAACCATTTAGTCTGAGCAGGGTAACAGCATATGGAGCTGTATAACCTGATTCCCTATCTTCAGCTGGCTTTCGGTTTTTACAAACAAGTTTAGGAAAGACACACACGCAGAATAACCCTCATTAGTGCTGCAGACAAGTGAGCAAGTGTGGCTTGCAGGGGTGCTGCTTCCAGGGGCGGAGCCAGGGAGCAGTTACACGCAGGCTTGTTAAATTATGTGAAAATGTTGAGGTCTGTGTTGTGACTATATCCATTGCTGGAAATATGCTCTGTGCTGAGCTTGGTATTGATGGAGATATTGAAGCGGGCAGCCAAAATTCACCCAGAAATAAGCAAACATGGAGGTGTAAGAGCAGTCACAGAAGAAATGAACCATAGAGTTACCTGCGGCAGCAGAGGCAGCGTGTTCCTTGAAGACAGACAGGAACTACAAGCATCTGGCACATTCTAAGTGGGTAGATTGGAGCTGCCTGGGTGGTAGGTGAGGAGTCCGTTCTCTTACAGAGAGGTGGACAGCTTATTATGCTGGGTCCTGAATGTTTGGCTTAGGAACCGGTCCTCAGTGGCAATTCTCTAACTGCCGCTGAATTTGTAAAACAAGACACCTTTTTATTTATTTGTACCATGCTGCTTTTCTTCTTGCACTCTGGTTCAAAACTCCCTGAGACTTATGAAGAACAAATTCTGGATCCCTGTTATCGGGCAGGTTAATGTGTAATCACCCCAGGATTCCTGACTTTTCTCTCTCTAAAATCTTTTTGGAATCAAGGTATCAGATCCCCTGGCTATCTGAAATGTTGTGGGCCCCTTTTTAGTAAGGAAGTTCATGATGCCATTGATCTTTGTAACAATTTCTAATTGTACATACCACCCTTTTCCTATGACAATATCTCTTTCTGCAAAGTAATTCTGCTGAGTACCACGTTTTTACAGTATTGTGTAAAAAGCATGCAAAGATCTTTCCACTATATTTAGTGCAATAAAGATAGAGCCATAGAAAGAGACAAAAAAAGGCAGTGAGTGCTTGTTGTCTGGTATTTTGGGTGATTGTAGTTGTATGGTTGTCAGACTTTAGTGAGAAGTAGATTCACAATAGTGTGAAAATAGTTACCACAGAGTTGACTACTTATAAAATCAGTCTCCATTCAAAATCAATCCTCAACATTACAGTCTGAGCCAACATCATTACTCTTCCCTTCTTGCCTCTGGTAAAGCACAGTCTTACAAAGGACGCCGCAAATTAATTATAATTTTAAAAAATTTCCAAAATGGAAGATTTCTTAGAGTTAAAAAAAGGCGATGTTGAAAAATTTCTGGAATAGCATACAGAATTAGTGATAAATGATGGTTTGGCAGAAGCATTACTAGACATTATTGAAGAACAGGAAATCCTCCAGAGGAACAAACACATAGGCATCATAGAAAAGAATGAATGACATGAATACTGGTGAAATTAGGAAATATTGATAACATACTTGAATATTGTAAAATATCTTTCCTTATGATTGTAGAGTGAAAGTCAAATGTAAATCACATGAGTTTGGAAAAGCTACAGCATAGGGGGAAATATAAAAAGGCAATTCATTCTTTAAGAATTAGCTAATGGTTATATTTATAGCCTGATTTTAATTTCAAATTTAGTTATAGGATATTAATTTTCATTGAAGTTCCTAGTCAAAACATTTTCATTCATTTAAAAAGAAATGTTAGTTCCCATTTTAAAAGATTTTACTTGTAGAGTCTTTTCCAGGTACCTGTTATCATTAAATAACGGAGAGCATTTATTGATGTGATTCTCTTTTCACTGAGACATACAGCTTCACATAAAACTAGAAAATTCTGGCAGAGTTTCTGGAATGGAAGCATAATGTTACCTTCTGCTAGTCTTCAAATATGTATACAGATTCTTTGATACTTGTCTATAAGAGCCAGAGTTTAATTCTCATTCCCTTCAATGTGAGCCACACTTAGTGACTTCCTGATAATGAATGGAAGTGATCCCGGATAGACTGGGACACATAGTGATTTGTCCCATACAGCATCCCCCCCATCAAGATCAGCCCAGAAACTTGTAACATGACCTTCTTTGGAAACGGTGTTTGCAGATGTAATCAGTGAATACAGAGTCATACTCAGTTTGAGGGTGGACCCCAAGCCAATGACTGTGCTTTTCTAAGAAGACAGATGCACTAGAGAAGACAGCCATGTAAGAGACTGAGGTTGCAGAGTTGCATCTACAAGCCAAGAATGTCAGGGGTAAGTGGCAGGCGTTAGAAGTGAAGTGTTATGGTTTGTGTGTGGATGTTCCCCCAAAGCCTCATACAGTCATGGGGGTGGGCTTCTAGATTCTCTGCATGGTTCATGACCCAATGCTGGGATTATGGGTGGTACACTCACCATAGGATGGGTAGCCTGCATAAAATATAATGAGGGAGGGAAAGAGGCTTGTCTTTGCTACTCCTCCCCTTTTGCTCTTGTTGCTTTTGCTGTCTTTTGCTGCCATGAACTGCTGCCCTCTGCCATATGCCACTCTGCCTTGGAGCCAGCTAATTATGGGCTGAAACCTTGGGTTTCAGTTTGTCAAGGTTTCAGTCCATAATCAGCTGGCTCCAAGTCAGAGTGAGCTACATAAACCTTTTCTTCTTTACTTCTGCGCTTCAGGTATTTTGTTCCAGAAATGAGAGAAATGTAACTAACACACTAGGCTAAGAAGGGAAAGATTTGTCCTTTGCAGTTTTTGTGGAGCACTCAGTCTTGATGACACCTTGATTTTGCCTTCAGAAGTGTGAGAAAACAAATGTCTGTTATTTGAAGCCACCCAGTTAGTGGTACTTTGTTATGGCAGCCTTAGGACCCTGACACAAGGATAACACTGTATCATGAAGGCCCTGAACACTTCTTGCTCACTCTGTTCTTTCAGGGGAAGCCATTTGGCATGAAAAGGAGATACTCAAGTAGCCTGCACAGCGGGGCTGTGGTAAGGGACTGGGCCACCTCCCAAAGGCAATATGCATGAGTCATCAGTGGACCTTCTGACCCCAATGAAGACTTCAAATGACTGGATCCCCTGCCACACCCACCATGCTCCTCTGAGAAACACTAAGTCACAATGTTCATTAAACTGCTGCCATATTCCTGGCTGACAGAACCTGTGTGGTGATAGCTATTCATCATTTTAAACCCTTGAGCTTCAGCATAATTTTTTATACAGCAATAAACAATGAATTCCACTCCCTTTGTTCTCTCAGAACCAATTTCGCCAACTTCAAAGTTCCTAAAGATCCAACTACATTCAAAACACACTGAGAGCTGAACAGAGATTTCTTCTCCCAAGGCTCTGATAATTTTTCATAACTTCATTTCCAATCCTTATCCTCTTCCTTTCTCTGAAAGATTAAAAAGTAGCTTCTTTCTTTCACCAAGCTCGCTATCATAAGGCCCATTATCTTCGAGATATAAAGATTCTAAATAAAGGGTGATTGCCACTGTCACGCATGAAATTTATTAGTTTTATCGCCTCAGATATTTCTAAAATGATCGGAAGCTTTGCAGATCCCCTTAGAAATGCTCCCAAGATCAGTGCTCTACCCAGCAAGCTCTAGTGGGTGCTCAAGGGGCATCTATGAGAACAGCTGGTCCTTGGCTCCCAACTCCTCTGCAGATGAGCGATGCAGCTGTTCCCACAGCTTTCCAGTGAGGAGACAAAGGAGGGAGAGAGTCCTCAAGGATGGCACGGGGGAAGGCAGTACTACACGGACAAACCACTGGGCCACTGAGGCAGGCATTGGTTTCTGCCTGATTTAACACACACTTGTCAAGTACCTGCTTTGCACTGGACACAAGATCCCAAGTGTGCAAGGAAGAAAAAGATAAGGATTCGTTGTTGCCCATCAAGGGATCTAAAACCAGGAAGAATTCACACAGGAGGATCACAACATGCCACATAGTAAAAACAATAATAGAAATACATACAAAACCCAGCGATGAGGGGACCTTGCCACGCACTCTTCTGTTCTAGAATCTATTTGCATTGCAGCCTTGTTGACCACTGGGGTTTGTATAGGGAGCATCTTGAGGTGTTAACTGCATCCCTTAAATGTTGGAAGAGGAGGTGGCGGCTGAGGGCAGGAGAAGCAAATCCACTTATACCGCAGGCTCAACACTAAGGCTCATGTGCCTTGGGTGACTGATCAAGCTCTGAGGAGCGTCTGAGAGTAGGCCTCTTGAGCTGGAGCTCCTGTGGTTGCAAACGGCAGCTAGCCTTATGTACCAGGTGCTGAGCGACATTCTAAGCAATTTATATTAGCTCATTAAATTCCCACAATAATTTTTAATTTTTTGTTAGTGTATATTTATTATACAGAGGAGAGGGTTTCATTTTGGCATTTTGTAAATGCACAAAACAACTTGGACCGTTTCTACCCCTTCACTCCTTGCCTCACTTTCCCTCCTATCCACCTCACCCCAATTCACTTCCTCTTCTCTGACAGGCTCCTTCCTCTTTTGATGGCGTCTTTTTTTCTTCCCCCCTGTAGAGTCCACGCACAAGAGAAAACGTGATGTTTGTCTTTCTGAATCTGGCTTATTTTATGTTCACAAGGGTCTCCGGTTCCTTCCTTTTTCAAGTACCGTTATTATCCCTTTTTTACAAATAAAGAAACTGAGGCAGAGCTGCGTTCACACCTAGACAGTCTGGTTCCACACTATTCCTTCCATATTAACCTCTGTCTTGAATGACAACAAAGAGTACAGTTTAATCTTCACTCTAGCCAATTTTAAATTTTGATCCAATGAATGGTGCAAGTCAGGACTGCAAGGCTTTTTAAGCCGAGCACAGAAGTCTAACATTGGCGCGCTTCCTGTTGTGCCATGGACTTGTGTCTCTGCTTGGTAGACATATTTTTTAAAAACAGCTAAGTGATGGGCAGAGTAACTCAGCTGTTTTGTGATCCTGCCCTAGAATGGTCAGGGTGTCAATAGCAGACCTGGATCAATGCATCACCATGTATGTCTTGGGCCCGAGTAAAAGTTTAATGCAATATTTTGTAATGGAGTTGATTAGGAGCTTGGGCAGGCAGGCAGAGCAACTGGATGTGGAGTAATATGGACTGTCCTTGGTAATAAACTTGGGACTGGACTGTTCCTTGTAAGTCTGGACTCCATCTAGGGAATCTCTGCAGCTTACCATAGATGCACGTTAAATGCATGCTGTGAAGGAAAAGAGACGTCAGCCACGCTGCATCAGCCCTTCCCTTCCTAACTGGTGGCCTTAAAAAATTTTGTAAGGAGATAAAATTCTTTACCCATCGACTGAAAATATAATCGGACAATGAATACTGCAATCTTCCCTCTTGGGGAAATCTCTCCAGAAGGCAAATGCTCCTCCCTAAGCACCCACTGGGTTTCTGCTAGCTTAAAATTTGTCTTATTTCAGGAATCACAGCAGCTTTTTTTGATGGGCTGGGGTTGTGAATGGATTTCTATATATTTAATCATACACATAATGCCAGAGTCTTTGATACCTGGCATTGCAGTGAATGAGTTGAGCAGAATCTCTCCAATCTTTTTGCACATGTCATGGCCTCTTGGGATATACTGATACTGAATTTCATCACATTTCAAAGTATGGCTTCTTTTTTTCCATTACACAATTGTTAGCATCTCGGTGGCAGCAGGGACATGCTACGGAAAATCATGCTGCTTCTTATAATGGCTGGAATCTTGGGATTCAGCAGAAGACAGTGTTTGTGTAGCACCCTGGGGTAAATGCATGAGGCTGCTCCTGGCTGCAGGGAGCTGTCTGGGGACCCCTGGAGCCCCAGAGTCTGGGCAGCACCTGTTGTGGGCTGAGAAATTCAATATCTTAGGCGCATCTGTGATCCATTTGGGATACTCCAGGGGGGCAGCTTTACTTCCTCATATCTCAGCTCCCCCTCTCTGTAAAACAGATCATCACCACACCTTGCTGATGAGAGGCATTTGTGGGCTTCCCATGTATTTTCTTACACAAAGTACTTTCCTGTAATCTGACATTAAATAATTTTAGTTATTGCATAGCATTTACAGAGTCAGGACTAAGGTAAACGACAGAGACCTCTACCATGGGTGCAAAATTTAAGAGATGTTGCCATCTCATTGATTGACAGAAATGACATTTCATGCAATCCTTAAAAAATAAAATCGAAATCACAGTTTTAAACAAAGACAGGACCTGGCCCTTCATGTGAATAAGCTCCTCCTTGCCTCATATGAATCTCAGCTCTGTAGGACCCTATCTTGATTATTTGAAATACTGCGTTAAAATGCTATTTCTCTTGATTACAGAGTTCCTTTGGTGTCCCCTGAAATTTTACCCTGGAGGCCAGTGCCTCGCTTCCTCACTCTGGTCTCTTGCTCTGGTTACATTCCTGATACCAGCTTGATTATTCCTAATTGCACCCAGATTGGCTTGGCACTGATTGCCATTCTACTCCTGCACTCACCCAGCCTCTGACCTATGCCAAGTGCGGTGCTAGGCACCGGGGACACCCAGACGACAACACAGAGTGCTGCCCTGTGGAGAACACACATACGCAAATAAATATTGTGCAGTATACCCTTTAGGAGGTTTGTAAATGCCTCCTTTCATTCATTTGCTCTGAAATGTCCTCTATGTGTGTCAGCCACCCCAGTATGTGCCTACGACCACTAAGGACAAAAGGAGAGAATATTCCCTTCTATGTGGGTCACTATTTCCTTTCAAAACACTCAGTTACAGTGCCCAGCAGGAGGTGGTAGTGAGAAATCCTTTTGGAATTCCAAAATTGCTGTGACTACTTCAAACACAGCACCTTGCATATCACTTAACATATGCGACACATTCAGTGCATAAATGTTTGCTCAAATGAATGAACTCTGACAGTAAGGAGGAGATGACAACTTGCCCTCTGCGCAGTCCCTTTTGTGAGGCTTGGATGCTGGTGGATTTGGGCCAGTGGTTCCACCGCTCATTAGCTGGGTGAACCTGGTGCGTTACTTAATCTCTATACAACTATTTTCTTTAATAAATTCAAATACCACCCAAAGTGCAGGTGCTTGGCAAGATTATGGATCTGCAAGATGCTTTATAAAGAGTGTGACTTATACAAGATACTTGGTGAACATGTGTTTTTTTCCTTTTCCATTTTGTTTTGATGGAATTGCATGTCAGAGAGCCTGAGTCAACTGCAGGCAAAGAAAGCCATTTGGGAAAAGAGGCAGTGAGATTTCACAGCCGCTATTGTGCCAAGGGCTCTGACCGCACAAAGAATGGGACCACTTTGCATCTTTGCATCAATACCCCATAAGCAAGTAGGGTATAGGATTTGAATAATTCAAGTCCATTCCCATGAGACAGTCCCAGATGGATTGGCTTCTCCAGGAATAGAGGCCAAACTAGGGTCTTTAGCAATGGCTTGCTGAGGAAAATGGATCAAGAGCCAGAGAAACACACATGGATGAGCAAGGGAGTCCTGAAGCCTACAGCAGAGACGCAAATTGGGGCTGTGTCACGAAAACAAAAGTCAAGCCGTAAAATGTCACTTCACATGCAATTTAAGAGAGATCTATGAGAAATAAACTTTGGAAAACTGCTCACATATATCAGTGTATTACAGATGCCTGGCAAAACATTTTTATGAAAATATGCAGTGCAGTGTGTGTATAAATCTGTCCTGAGTTTTATGATTCCATATACAGAGCCATAATGTATATAAAGTAGAGTAACATGGAGAACCAGCTCATTGCTTTAACCCATGGTGGTCAAATGGGCTTGGAATAATCCATCACAATTACACAGCACCAACCACATAGAGTTTATATTTTTAGTTTAAGTAGCAAGAGCAGGGATGTTTACATTCGTTTTTATTGGGCAGCAAGTAGGTAAGGAACAAGCTAAAATCTCTTGATCACTTGTAATGGCTAAAGTCTCAGCTAAGCATGTTATATTCCTTGTTTCACTTCCACACTGCAGTAGTTCTGAGGCAATTACAGGGCCCCATTTCACAGGTAGGAGAATCGACACCCAAAGAGGTTGAGTTGCATGTGGAAGGACACGCAGGTAGCATTTACTGCACTCGGATAGAAGCCTCTTGAAAGCAAACGGCTTTTACACCACTGTATTCTCAGCTTAGAACAGTTCCTGGCACTCAGTGTGCTCCCAGTAAACATCTGCGGAGCAAGTGAGTAAAGATGGCAAATCCTGGTTCAGCTGTCTTTGCACCTGATGCTCTTCCCATGGCGTCTTTGCAGTGGTGAGAGGGATGGAGCAGCTCCTTTGTGCAGAAGAGAAGTTCATCGAGGTGCAGTGAGGGCTGTAGGCTTTGAGAGGAAGCGTTATGGAGAAGTTTTGGAGAGTCACAGAGATGAAAGGGCAGGTTGTGCCTTTGTGCCTGCCCGACTCCTCTTCCAGAATAGGCTGTGCTAAGCTCCCCTCCCGAAGGGACCTGTGTGAGTAGATGCGCGCAGGCAGCAGTCCCAGTTCCAACCCTCAGCCTCAGTGCTGCCTCTCGTCAGCTATGTGACATTAGACATGTCACTCAGCACTCTAAAATGAAAGCTGTGCATTAATGCCCATCTTCCTGGATGCAGGAAGATGTTCTAGGCTGGGCACAGCCTCACAGACCACATAGCCCATCATAACCGGTAGCAACTCTGCTTTGGGGTGGGAGAAGGCGCTTACAAAAGAAAAATGCCACAAATGAAACCGGCCATACCTGAGTTCAGACCTTAGCTCTGCCACTCTCATGCTGTGCCGTTTTGCCTCAATTTCCTCACTTGTAAATGGGGACAAAAGCATGTATACCTCTTGGATTATTTTGAGGATGAAGTGAATTAATAACTGGAAAACAGTAGCAGGAATGTAATAACTGCCAGAGAAATATTTTGATATTATTATTTATGATATCATCTTACTCTTTTAAAAATTCTGTGCTAAAACAGCCTATTTTAGAGGCAGTTTTCCAGGACAGACTGGAAGCTTCTCGAATTTAAGTATTTTGTCCTCTTAGCCATGTACCATCCTTTGCTGGGCAACTATTGGGTCGTGGATAGATGTTTGTTGAACTAATCTGAATCAGCTTTTGAAAAAGTAAAACCCTTATGTCTCTTTGACCATGACTCATCATGAATTGATCGCTCCTGCTTCAAACTTTGGGAAATTTGGGCGAAATACTTCACACCTTGCTTTAATAAAAAGCTTCATGTTTGCTGGACTTCAGATTTCACTAAACTTCTCCCTGCACCATTCCTACCTTAAATCCTCTTTTCTGTTGTTTTGGTTTGTTCCAATTTTTTACTGGACACACAAGGGTAAGATTGTAATTTCTGGACTTTGTTATTTGGGTGTTGTGTATCAATTTGAAAATTTAAAATATATAGAAATACAATAATGCAAATGTTATCATTAATTTTCCTTGTTAGCAGGAGAAATGGGAAATTCTTTACAGTCCCTTTCTACTCCAAATTAATTCTTACATCTTTTTTACCTCAGTTTCCCTGAATTGAAACATATCAATCTTTTAATTCTGTTAATTTACCATATTTTTATGTCTATAGGTTTTTGCATGTGCTAGTTCATTGCTGGAAATCCTCTTCTATCAGATTTTTAAGAGAAAAAAGTCTTATTTTATTTAGGGTTTCTTTTTTCCCATCCCCCTCCCTTCTCTTCAACCTCTCTTCCCTTATTTATTTAAAAATGCTTTGTTTCTGTTTTTCTTCTGTTTTATTTTTTCTTATCTCTGCTTTCTGCCCCTGCTCTCTTGTTTCCTTTCTCATTTGAACATTTTCTTCTCATTTCCCAATATCTACTATACATCTTGGTCCTTATTTACACTTTCAGTTTTTCACACCAGAGATTCTTCTTCTTCTTTTTTTTTTCTTTTTTGCAGTACTGGGGATCGAACTCAGGACCCTGAGCTTGCTAGGCAAGCGCTTATTCCACTGAGCTATATCCCCAGCCCCTCACACCAGAGAAACCACACGATATTTGAACATGTGTGTCCAATTTATTTCACCTAAGAGTATGGTCTCAAGGTGCATCCATTTAGCTAGAAATCTCTCAAGCTTGTCCTTCTTTATGGCAGAGTAGTACCACGTCTTCTTTATCCATTCACTGGTTGATGGACATTTGGGCTGTTTCCAAGATTTGGCTCTTACAAACTCTGCCACTACAAGCTTGAGTATGTGCGTGTCACTGTGGTATGATGCTTTTAAGTCTTTTGGGAAGACACAGAGATGAGGAATAGCTGGGTCACATGGAACCTCTGGCTTTAGTTCTTTGAGACGCTCCACACTGATTCCATAGTGATTGCATCAGTCTACACACTCACCAACAGTGGAGGAGGCTCTTCCTTCTTCCTCACGGACCTGCCAGCATTTGCTATTGGTTGATTTCTGGATAATAGCCATTCTTTCTGGGGTGAGATGGAATCTCAGTGTGGTTTCAATTTGCATCTCTCGAATGACTGAGAGAATGATGTTGAACACTTTTTCATATAATTTCCATTTGTACTTCTTCATCTGAGAAGCATCTATACATCTCAGACGCCTATTTTTGGATTGGGTCTTTAAATTTAATACTTTTGAGTTCTTTACACTAGTTATTAGTTCCAGATATTAGTCCTTCACAGGAACTAAGACAAAATCATAGGAACAACTGGCAAAATTGTTTGCCTACACCGTGGGTTGTCTCTTCACTCTGTTGGTGGTTTCTCTTACTGTGCAAGAGCTGTTTAATAAGATGAGATCCTAGTGTTTGATTCTTGTGGTAGTTCCTGTGTGGTTGGTGTTTCATTCATTAAGTCTTTGCCTACACCAGTGTCTTCAAGAGTTCTACTTATTCTCTCTTCCAGCAGATTTAGTGTTTCTGTTTTAACATTTAGATCTGTAATCCATTTTGATCAAATCCTCTTATTTTGAGAGAAATTAAAGAAAATCTTTCTGTATAGTTGACTGCCAGAAATTCACACACAGTGAAAGCTCCTATTTGAAAGAATTTTTTAAAAAATCTGCTGTTCTTCGTTGGGCCATACAAATAAGCATAAGAAATAGAAAGGCAACAGGCTCTAAACAGGACCCAGAACAATGCAGCCTTCAGACCTTGCAGGGCCAGAGTAAGAACCTGGATCATGCCACCCTATGTCCATCACTTGCAAACTTCTTTTGTCTCTGGCTGTAGACATTCTGGACATGGGTGGGCTCAGTCCATGTCCATGACCAGATTTAAATCCATGACCATGGTCCAGCCCTGTACAAGCAGACAACAACTTCACTGAGTTGGAAGGAAGGGGGCTGAATTTGTCTGTGGTCTTTACACTGTCGCGGTGCATGGTGATTGCCTGCCAGAGAAACTGCAGACAAAATGTTTTCAGTATTATGGCAGGAGTTAAGTAACTTTTAAGCAGTGAATAATGTATCAATTATATCACTATTATAGCACTAGATACTTGTTTTATATTATTTAATGTAGTAATCCCAGAAATTAAGGTAGAGATAATGAATCTCCAGATTACAGATGGAGAAGGTTTAAGTAATTTGGTCAAAATGATGAACCTGAAATTCAAATACAGGTCTGGATCTAAATGCTGTGCTCATTAGGTAGTTGGGTTCTGGACTCAGAGGTAACTAGATTTAAATTCTAGGTCTGCCTCTGAAGAGCCGTATCGTGTCGGGAAATCTATGTTCTAAACCCCAGTTCCACTATATGGAACCCTAACCCTCATCTTATAGAGTTTTTGTGAAAGTTTCTTGAGGTAAGATCTGATTTGCTTAGCACAATGTGACAAAGTAGGTGCTCAGTCAAATTTATTTATTTATTACAGCTTTTAAAATTGGCTACTTGCAGATTACACAATTCAGTTATTCCCCAGTCCTCTAAGTTTTAACAGACTACTAGTTTTACAAATGCTTAACTTACAAATCCTAATCTGCTTCACCTGTTTTATTTAAAATGAATAAGCATTCTGTTTAGAAATGGGGGAGGAGTTTTACCATATGTCCTTGAGCTTCAGTCTGCTTTATTGCAAGATGTGAACCTGAATATTAACACCTTACTTGCTTAATAAAAAATAAAATATTTGAAAGGTCCTGGTGGAAATATTCAACAGCAAAATAAAACTCATAGAAACTGGTAGGTGGCGACTAGAGTGGTGGGTTACTGAGGCAAGCTAATAAAGCTAGAAGTCCTGATGTTGTCGGGTGTTTTGCATAGAGGTGGCCTGGAGCTTTGCTGCCTTCTCCTGATTGGTTAGTGGTCCCACTATGGAGTGTAGAGAGATCTGGCTACCTGGAGTGTCTGGCCCACTGAGCTCTTTAAACGCCTGTAACCCAACAAAGGCACACACCTCTGACTACGGGCTTAGCCTACATCTCCTCCTCGAGCAATTGCTCCACTCTGCACTTTTGGACTCTTAGTTCTGAGGCTCTCTGCGCCTGTGCACCCTTCATGTCCATTTCGGGCTTCCCTGGCTTTGGTGACCCGCTGCACAGTTTGCTGAACAAGTCTGTGCACCTGTCCTGAGACACTTTTCTGATGTTCACTTTCTGGTCCCATGCACTGGACCTTGGCCCTTCCTCTACCAGGATTGGGAAGGAATGTCGCTTGTGAGCTTGTCTAATAATCTTTCACTATTTCTTTTAAGGAAGGGACTCTGGCCAACCTGTGGTCCAGAACGAGAAACTGAGGCCTGGGTGAATGAGTTCCCACAGCAGGGGCAGCAGCAATGTCATCCTTGCTGGGTGCTGGTAATTTTGGGGGAGGTCAGACTGCCTTTGGCCATGTAGAAGATATGTAATTAGGACCAGGCATTGTGCATCAATAGTGAAACTGTGGTTGGAAAATGTTCCATTGGTGAAGTCTGAAATGCTTTTTTTATGCAGTTTTAAATGAGAAGGAGGTAGTAAAGCTCTCGGGTATGTGAGTCCTGGCAAGTATAGTGTTCAGGGGAAAGTGCCGTGGGCAGGTCACTTTTTGCCTGGGCAATCTGGATGAACAGAGGAGATGGCTGAGGAACCCTGTTCTAAGGGCATCAGCTCCGAGGATGGCATGCTCTGCTCAGCCATCTTCTCTGACTGTTGAGAGTGATTCAGTCTGTGGCTCCCGTCTTTTTGCTCCAGAAGAAGGTATACGACAGTGCGCGGCGGGGGACGCTTCTGTGCATATGGTTTGTGACCCGAGAGAAGAGATCGGAAGCCGTTCAGAGATGTTCGCGGGGATTCAGCCCACCAGGGTGAAGGGGCCGCTCACATTCCTTGGGCACGCGGTGTGTGGGGGGCAGTGTTCCAAGCACTTTTCACAGCTGATCTCACTTCACCCTCACAGCTGCCTCATGCTATTTTCATCCCTATTTCATAGATGAGAAAATGGAAGCACAGAGAGGCTGAGTACCTGGCCCACGGTCACTCCAGAGTCCTTGTTCTTATTTGGCCCTTTCTACTACCCGTTAGGTTCTGGGGAGACAGCAAAGCCCAACCAGAGGAGAGGGGAAGAAGAGGTCAGTTTGATACATGACTGACTCCTACTGCACCATGAGTGCCACAATTACTTGGCCTTACCCTCCTGCCCTAGAAAATGCGGAGTAAGAGAACTTGAAGAGTAATTATGAAGAAGGGATAAAGTTAGTGTAACCAAGCAAGCCTGTGGTGTCTGACCTACAAGCCTTCTGGGTACGGTAGTTCTTATTATTCTCTGAGAAGAAATTGTAAAATACAAACTATCACAACTTTTTCAAATTCACAAGACTTTAATATGCACCATTATTCAAGCATTTTTAAAAAAATGTTGAGAACTAAAGTGTCGCACACCACAGATGATAAGGCACCTCAATATCAGTGATGCAGAATGCAAAACATAGTGCAAGAGATCTACATACAAGCAACCAGGGTGGTTTTTCATCGCCACCAAGAAGCAAAAGCAGGGCCTAAGCTCAGACCACAGGGCGCTGAAGAGCTGCATCTGCACAGGTGCACCCTGGCCTGGCTCACTGCCGGCCCGGACATGTGAGGGCGATCAGGTCCTGCCAGGTGCTGGCAGTCCCCTCATCATCTGCGGAGTCAAGAGTTTCTTAGTGTGAAAATCGGGTGCCATCTCAAAGTAAAAAGAGCCAATGGCTGGATGGTGAGATGAATAATCTGTGAATAGGTAGAGGGTGTAGATTATTGCAGAGGAAGGAGCTTGGAGTCGCAAGACCCGCACCCTGGTCCTGCTTTCATCCCTAATTACCTCCAGGACATGGGCTGGTTCGGTCCTCTTTGGACCCAGTTACTCAGCCCGCCAACAATAGGAGGGAGGAGGTGGTTCCGCTCCTCCTGCTCTGAACAAGTACACGGCCATGTGCAGGGCACACATGCAGGGCTTACCTCGGAGACAGCAGCAGCCTGGGCTTTGCAATGCTTTGCGGTGCTTCAGGCCTTTCCCATCTGTCTTTTGCTCTTTTGCCCTGGTCTTTTGTTCTTTAGAACTTTCTATCTGCAGAAGGACCAACCTGCTTTTTAGAAACATTTTCCTAAAGCAGAGCTAATCCTACTGTATCAGAGATTTTTTTTTTACTCCACGCAGTACCACTGGCAGACACTCTGAATTCTAAACTCACAGTTTGTTTCCTGACACTAATTCAGGTTATTCAAAGGGTCACCCAGAGGAAAATAGGTAAGGGCGACAGTTCAGTAAAATGACAGAAACAACAACTGCCCAAATCCCCGAACGCTTTACATGAGACCACGAGGAGTCTAGAAATGCTTAATATAAAAAGACAGGCAGTCGTAAAGTAAGTGGCCGTCAAGGAGCATGAAAATAACGACAAGACACACAAATCACGAACGAACAACTAGAAAATTTAGGGCAGTGTTTGGCAGCATAAACCCTAAACTTCCACTCAGATCAACATCCCCTGACTTGGTTCACAGCTGGGAGGAACGCGGAGCTGACTGGACCACAAGTCATGTCCTCTGTGGGTTCTAAGGCTCTCAGGGGGCACAGGGAAAGCCACAGGACCCTTCACTAGGAGGCTGCCTGTGTGGCTGGCTGGGAATCAAGGCCTGATGAAAAGTCAGGTTGGAGGACCTTGAAGAAGAGACCTGTGGATAAAAGGCCCCAGGGCTGGAGCATAGAGGGAACTCAATGGCTGCTTGTAGATCCAGCATCTGGGGCAGGAGGAGGTGGCCTTCTAGATGACTGAGGCGGGGTAGGCAAAGTCTGTGGTTCCAGAGAGTAGTCCAGCATGGGCAGGGGCTGGACTGTGGGCTTGATGTGTGTCTGCATATGTGTTGTGTGGCAGAGACAGAGAGATGGATTTCATCCTACTGCAGTGCACAGCAATGCCCGGGCTGGGAGGGCGTGACGTGACCATTAGGTAAATCAAGGATTTAAATCATCTTCCTCTGTTTTTAATGAAAAAGATGAAACGAAATTTCATGGTAACAGCAGTTAACGCCCTGAATATCATAATCTTAAAAGAAGTTACGCAGAGTATAAGACCTAGATGAAAAAGACTCTTGCAAAGAAGAAACAAACAGATAATGGTGCAAAACTTTCTTTTCAGTGAATTAGGAGAAACTGCTAGTACAAATGAAACAGATTAGCATATGCATGAAAATATTTCTGAAACAGTAGAATCAGCAATTTGGGGAATTATTTGAACTTCTCCCTGTGTATCTTCTGTTTTGAGAATATATATATAGTAATACAATAATATATAATATATAACAATGTATAATGATAATAGATAATATTCTCAAAACCAAAGATAAATATATACATATGTCATAGAAGAGAAGCCTGTGTGTCTGACTTGTTTACTTGACATTGTGTTCTCAAGTTGCACTCATCGGCCTGTAATGCTTGCAGTTTACCCTGCCTCGTGGCACAGCAGCAGCCCGTTGTGCACACCAAGTAAAATAAACTAGTGTTGAAAAATTTGAGAGAAAGGATGAGGACATTTTATTTTTCCTTTAAATTTTTAAATGTAAGGCTATTTTCAGAGAAATAAAAAATAAATTTTAAACTATAAAAAAATAGAACATTATCCTCTGAATGCATCAGCATGATTGCTTTTTCTTCATAGAACAAACACTACGATCTTAAAAGTAAGTGTCATTCATTGAACATCTGCTGCCGCTGGGCGTTGCCTAGGTGTGATCACCTCTGCTCCTCACCACAACCCTCTGAAATACACATTGTTCTCCTCATTTTACAGTTGAGGACACCGAGCTTCTGGAAAGGAACAGAATCTTCCTATCACCGTACGGCAAGGATGGAGGAACAGGCTACTGGAATCACAGGATGCTTTGCTCTCCTCAGCGGGTTACACCTTCTGCCATGTGCTGTGGATTTTATCAGCCAAGAACATGACCTGCAATTTTAACAGGAAGAGCTCAGGCTGAAAAGCACCGTGACTAGTGTAGCTCTTCCAGGCTCACTGTTAGGAATCCCCCGCTCCCTACTGTGAGACATTACACCATGATGGGCTGCTTCAGGTCATGATACTGGCCCAATTTCCCTGCCATGATATGGCAGGGCCACTCGTGCTTTTTCTTTTTATGCTAGTAACAGATTACTATTGTGTTTGGGAGAAGAGCAAAGGTCTCTTTTCGTTCCTGTAGCCCTCCTATGATGTTCCAAACACAACAGCGTATCTGTATGATCTGAGTGATATAAGGGACAGCAGACGACACAATTTCCTCTCTTCATAATTTTATGATTTCTTTTTTTGTTCTCAGGAGCAAGCAGAATAATGACCTTTCTGATTCTGCGAAATGTCTCCCCTTAGAAAATAGGCGTTTTAGCATAGCGCTGGTTGAGATTGGATGAGAAACTCCAGGGTTTTCTTTTTAGCACCTGTCACTCCATCTTTGGAGGATCCTCTGCAGTTCAGGGCGAAGAGGACTGCATGACTCCGCACTGTCTTCTTCTGAATATTCATAATAGAGATCTGCAACTGTAACTACATTATCATGGAAATTGAGAAGCAGAGAGAGAAAGAACTGACTCATCATTCATCTCCCTGGGAACCTCTATCAAAAATGTAAATGGTGTGAGTTCCTGGATTGCAGGTAAGCGCCTGGAATCCTCAGCTTGTAGTTTTCTTTGAAGAAGATTAAAAATAAAAGGAAATGATATGTTCCACTTCAGAGAGGGAGAAGGAAGAGCCATGGGCATTAAAAGTAGAAACAGTGGGCAGGAGAGAGTGCTTATGGGGAGGGAGGCTTGTGTGTGTTTTACCTGGAACCTTGAGTTCCTTTTGCTCTGTGCAGGTCGTTCCCATGGAGAAGATGGAAAATGTGCCTCTGCAGAGACACGAGAGCCCGTAGCCTACCCATTCCACCAATTTGCAATGTTTTCCTGAACAGATTTCAAGCTACAAAACATTGGGCTGCTGCATAATGGCTCCGGTTCCAGCTGAAAATGTTATCCGTTTTATTATATGCACTCCAAAAGGGGTGCATAAAAGTTATGTACAAGGGCAAAGCCCCAGCTCTGAAAGCTGGCCCTAGGAGCTCCTTCCACCTTGCCATATTTTAATCCTTTGAATCTGCAGCAACAATTACATTTTTATAACTGCCCACGCAGGTAGTTATGAAAACACTTGGCTCTGATGTGCCTTGGTTCCTGCCTCTCCTGGAAAGTTGTAAATTGTTATGACTCACACATTTGTGCAAATCCACTGAGAAGAACATCATATTGGAAGGACCTTGGTGGCGAAAGGAAGTTCAACACAGATTTCAAACTCAGACCAAGTGATGTGTGGCCGAGGAGATAGGTGGTAGAATAAGAGGAAATAAGCTTGAATCCTGAAACCGCTTCTTAATCCCTCTGTGAGAGGCTCACGTAACCTCTGAAAGCCTCAGGGTTCTCATCTGAAAAATGGAAATGCATATTTAAAAGTTATTATTACCGCTGACCTGACATCATTTTCTCTTCCGCATCAGCGCAGGGATCTAGAATCTGTGGCTGAAGGAAGTTGCACAACTCTATCCGCACCAAGAAAGTGTTGCGATCGTCTTGTTGCAAGCACTAACAGTAAACAGCTACCTACCCTACCTTGTTCTTCAAGATGTTCTAGCCTATAAGATTTACACGCCCCTCCAGCCTTGTCTGTGAGTGAGAGAGGACAAGCGTACACTTACTGGCACGGCGGACTAGTATATCAGCGCCTCCCGAGGCGCCATGTTTGTTATCCTTCTTCCTGAGAGCGAAATCATCTGGCCTAAAGGCATGGCTAGGATTATGCTCATGGCTGGGGCTGGAAGTATCCTCAGAGTTCCCAGCCAATGAGAGGCACATGGCTCTTTGTGCCATGTCTTACCCAAGCCAAGGGAGGGCTTTACGTACTAGAGTCAGGAGAACTGAGTTCAAGTCTGGGCTCCATCAGCTAAGGATGACGCGACCTTGGACACACTGCACAAACTCCCGTGAGCCTCAGTGGCATCATCTGAGAACAGGAACTATATTTATTGTGCAGAGTCTTTGTGAGGACTAAGGATACACAAAGGAGCGTTTACAGCTCTAAAGAGTATCATAAATGTCACTGCTCACTATGTTTGGAGGTGAGGATCGGTGTCCCATCATTTACTTATATTAGAGACAGGACTTTTGTGGCTAATGGTTGCCATACATGTAAAAGCAATATTGCATTTTTATTCAAAGGTAAGATCAGGGGGCTGGGGAAATTTGAGTGCGCGATGGTGGGGAGGGAGCTTTTAGTGCAGGACCAGGGGTGCAGAAGGGGAAGACAACGAAGTCCACTCACTTCTGATTTGTTAGAATTGGACTTCCTTATACGTTTTTTCTCTCCTTATGGACATATCCTGTTTCCTCCTTATGTTCTTTCCAATCCCATTTCTGGAAACCCTTTCTCAGGTCTCTTGGGGGCACTCTAGACTTAGCACTCACCAAACATTAATTTTTGAATGGTAGATGCTTTTATGGGACCCAGTACTGACCCCATGAAATTAGCCCTTCCTATTTAGAATCATCCAATTACAGAGAGGCTTGAGCACAGCCAGACTTGCAATTCTCTTCACCTGGCCAGTCCTGAGACATCATTTGCAGCATGCTCCTGTTTTCTGTGTTGAAAACACCCAGCTAGTTAAGCGGCTGAAAGTCTGACTGTGGGCCACGAGTCGGCCAAGTATGTGCTATGTATTTTGACTCTGGAAGAGGTGGGCCTGCCATTCCATGCTGCAGGTCTGCAAGAATAACTTCTAAATGAAGAAAAGAACTGGCGGGGGGTGGCTGGAGGCTGCCTACACTCACTTCTCCTTGGAATAGACCAGAGAAAGGATGCTGTCCTCAGTGCTTCCTCCCAACCTTAAGTCTGGGAGGAGATTGGCCGCAAGTTGGTTTCTTCCTCTTTGACTTTTATCCAGACAGAAATAGGTTACAGATTTCTAATGATGTATTTTTATGTGCCACTGGTCTATCTATCTATATATCTATGTATCTATCTATCTCTCAATGATATATAAATACAGTACAGTAGCTATTGATTTTTCCCCCCATTAAACTGCCCTTGGGGGTTTTCAGAATAGAAGCTCTGACAGCAGCCATCTTCATGAGCTGAGCTTTGGTAAAAAAGAAATAAGGTAAGAATAGGATGAAGACATTGGCTTAACTTCTCCCCTCATTCCTCCTCCCCTTCTGGACTATTTGTGGGCTGTATTATGCCGATGTCTTATGAAGCAAATGGCAGAGATCATACTCTTTGAAACTTTGACATAAAATATCTCCCCTGCCACTAATGCTGCTTGTGTCTCTTGGTTTCCAATCCAGCTTTGCACACTGTTTTGCGATTCTGGGGCTGGAACACTGCAAACCACATTTCTGCTTTGTCAGTTGGATTTTTGCCATTAGGAGGTAGTAGAGGGAGGCTGAGAGGCTGGAGGGGAAGGAGGGATGGGCTTTCTCCCTTAGTGTGCGCTTGGCGTGGCTGGCATATTGCTGGCCTGTCCTTTTCTCTGTGGCAGTAGCAGTTTTCTGCAGTTTGCAGTCTTTCCAACATGACAGAACCAGCCTCATCCGGGTCCCTCAGAGACACCAGCATCATCTGGTGCTCCACAGGGGTTTGGTTCTTCTCAGCCCAGAGATGCCTGCAATGGCCAAATGACATCCACTTCTCAGGGTCCCAGTTTGGCTACATCAGCCAAGCTTCTAGGATTCAATAATTCCCATTTGTTCTGTTTGTTCTCTGTACCCAAGCGGCGGTGTCTGCTCCTTGCAGTGAGTACCTGTGTGATATCTCAGTGTTATTTCTGTCTTTTCAGACATGCACCATCTCGTTAGCCATAATTTATATTAAATCCTCTCTGTTAAATTACTCGATATAGTTTCTGCCTTCTGACTGCCCTCTGACATCTATCCTGCTTTTGCAATCTCACATGCCTGGCAGTGAGATCTCACAGCATTGCTTTTTCATCAAAGACACAAATGCATGCTCTGTGTTTTGTCTGTTAAAAACCAGCAAGAGATAGGCGATGCCTGAGAAAGACAATCTGGAGCCAAGGTAACTATACGTGCTGGAGACTTTTCATATGTTGATGAGCCAGATCACCCAAAACTACCTGGTCGGACTCTAGAGATAAATGCATACCTTATGGAGCTGTTTGGGATGTTAATGAGAGGATCACATGAAATATCTTGAAGTTTATAAATGTTCAAAACATACTAGGTAATTATGATTATTAATCCTGATGTGTCACTGTTTTTGGATTAAAAAAATGCCTAGCTGATTTTTAGAGCACCTTCTCTCTGTGTCTGTCTGGGTCATGGAGTCATGGGCTTGGGTACTGCTTATAGTCCCTGGCCTGTTCCTTTCTGGGCTGCTCCCCTGCCCTGCTCTGTGGCTACCTTGAACTCAGTAGTTTTGCTCCACCACACCCTTTGGCCATGACACTCCTAATTGTAGCCACCAGACCATGTACTGCATGTCCCCCAACTATGAGCCACATTAAACTCTTCCTCTTTTAAATCATGAGTGTCAGGTATTTTATCCAGCCACAGGAAAGCTAATACAGCAATTAATATGTACATTGAACATTTCCTGTAAAGTTGTTATAGTAGACGATACTAACGTATCAGGAGGTCAGGAAAACAAACCCAGAAGCGGTACCCATTTCCTGTTTTTATTACACACAATCAGAAGGGGAAAAAGGACATTCTTTTTAACCCAGAGAAGGGAAGGTCAGAGGTAGAGGCTGGTGCAAGTGAACTCTCTTCAGGGTCCTGAAGCAGACGGAGGGTGAGCATGATTTGCAAGGGCCAGAAGGTCAAACAAAGACTGACAGAGAAGGAATAATTTATGTAAAAGCAAGAACTACTATAAGACTCACTGTGTGCTGGGAGAAATGAGTTCCCCAGCAGATGAAGTGATCAGACAGAGGCAGGAGGCTGCCGAGCCACAGTAGGAGGGCTTCAAGCAACAGTGACGATGACTATTAACGTTCCTTCCAAACTCAGGTTATTTAGTCTTCTGGTCTCAGTCCCTGTTGCCTAAGTTCATGAGTTATAATGGCAAAGGTAGGAAAAATAGAGTATGAGAGAACAAGAAAAGATACATATACGCACCTTGTAAGGTTAGAAAGGCGTGAGGAAAGGCCATGACTGCGAATAAACTACCCTTTTCCTTCTTCCTATTATAGTCTAAACCTGCTGAGTTGGAAGAAACAAAAACTAGGTCATGATCACAGATATGTAGTTTTTCTTTTTTAAAATTAGATGATTGGGTCACCTTTCTATATGCCAACTTGCCATGCTGTTGTTTCAAGGGAGACTCTTGGCATTGCAAAGAGAGAGCATGATAAAAAATTCATGGGAATAAAAGCACAATCACTGTAGAGGAAGCCTTTGAAAATTAGCCAATTAATCTGGCTCTGCTTAGTTTCCCTCATATGGGGGGGCCTGATTTACATAAAAGAAGTCTCATGTGAACAATGAATGGATACACAGAAAATAAAAGTTGAATGAAAGATTACTTATGTAATCACTCTGATATATGTGCACCCATGTTTATAGCAGCGCAATTTGTAATAGCTAAAATGTGGAAGCAACCCAAGTGTCCATCCACAGAAGACTGGATTAAAAAATTGTGGCATTTTTATATAATGGAATATTATTCAGCTATAAAGAAAGACAGTTTTGGGGACTTTGTAGGCAAGTGGTCAAAACTGGAGTCCATACT
>PVLD010000752.1:0-63650 GCA_004027595.1 Dinomys branickii | reverse complement strand
TAACGTATTGTATCACTGGTGTAAGAACCTGAGGGTGGGAATATAAACTAAGAGACATGAAGGAAATCTGTTCGAAAACAAAGAACAGATGGGACAAGGGAAAGGAGAAAAGAAAGAGGCAAAAACGTATGCATTTATATATGTATATACATATGTGCAGGAGGGCTAACATGGTTCTACTATTGTATTACATCACTTAATGCTAAGGAATAATTGATGACGGGTTATTCGATCAATCTTGTATGTCTGTATATGTTATCCTGAACACACACTTCGCAGATATCATTATGCAAAGTAGCAACTATTGTTGTTTTTTTTTTATTTTTTGTTTTTTGTTTTTTGTGTTTTTTTGTTGAAATGATTAATTGTTTGGCCAATTTCGTATGTCTGTATCTGTGTTCATGTATATACACTTCGAAGATATCAATAGGTAAAGCAACAATCATTGTTGAGTCCATGTCACCTTGTCTGTAAATCAGTTTTGATTGTACTATTTCTTATGCTAATTTGTGTCTGTTTGTTAATATGTTTTTGTGCTTTTATTTTTTTAAAAAAAGATTACTTATGTATATAACTAGACACTTCAAAAGCTCATAAAGAAAGATGAATCATCAAGGGCTACATTTGAAAAGAACTCTAGATCTATGACTTTCTTAAAACCAGATCCATGTCTTGTTTGTTTTTTTTTTTTAATTATTTTTGTCTTTTTGAGACAGGGTCTCGATATGCAGTTCAGGCTGGCCTTGAGCTCACTTTGTAGCCCAGGCTGGTCTTGAACTCACAGTGATCCTCCGGCCTCAGCCTCCTGAGTGCTGGGATTACAGGCATGCGTCACCACACAGGCCCATGCCTTTTTCAAAACAAGCTGTGATGGACTATACAGTGCTATAAATGATTCGCAACACAACTACGAGGTTTCCTGTATGCCTGGCAGTGCAGAAGAGCCACCCTTTTTCTGTTGCCATTGATTTCCACCTTAGTTCCTGTATAGCCAGAGCCAAGATCAATGAATGAAATCACACGGGACAAACTTCAACTCCTTCAAGAAATTTTCAGATGACCTGATCTGTACATCAGCTGCACAGAAAGGCAATTAATTCTTTACAACTAATATTATCCACGCTTTAGTTGGAGGGATGCCTGGACCTAGCATCAGATGAGGAAGTCCTTTTGTGTACTGAGATTCTTGGGTTTCATTGGTAACCAATTTAGTGAGCCAAAGATATGTTACAGCAGATATTCACAGTTCTAGTGAGTCACGCAAGAGGGGTTTTAGAAAGGACTAGTCTTTAACCAGGATCCTTTTATTTTTTTCATCTCCACCCCAACACCTTCCTCAATTTCTAAGTGTGCCATTACTTTAGAGAAGGAGACAGGAGGCCTTACAATGACCATTTTTCAGAGCTGCGCTACTCTTTCCAAAAAATAGCCAGCACAATAATTATGTATATGAACCCTGAGTTATTGCTACGCCCCTATTATCTTGCTTTGAAATTTTCTATCATCATTTTTCTTGTTTTTTAATTTCTCTTTAAAATAAAAAAAAAAAGACACCTGGGTTGAGAAACTATCTTAATCTGCCTGACTTTACTTAACAAACTATCATAGATAGGGAGCTAAATAATAGAAATTTACTCTTTCATAATTCTGGAGGCTAGAAGTCCGAGATTGGGGCTGCAACGTGGTTTGGTTCTAGGGGCTGTTCTCCCATCCTGCCATGGCCTGTCATCTCTGTATGAGGAGAGAAAGGGAGGGAGGGAGTGCAGGAGAGCTTTCTAGTGTCTCTTGTCTCTTATAAGGGGCACCAGTTCCATTGTAAGTACCCTACCTGCATCTCACGCTACCCACGTTACTTCCCTGAAAGTTTGTGTCCCAATACCATCACGTGGCTTCCAGATATCACACTGGTAATGGTAATGGTGGGGCGTGGAGGGACACAGAAATTCAGCTCATAACATAAACCAAAGTCTGACGCAATAGTGCGGCACCTTACCAGGTGGGCGACTTTGGCCAAATTGTACACTCCTGTCTCAGATACTTCACTGGGAAATAGAAAGCGCAGTCGCTTCTCCGTGAGGTTTTGCAGGGACTATGAGGCTCACTGAGCAGTAAGCACATTTTGAATGAAAAAGAGTCCAAAGAAGTTTAACTGTCACTGGTGTTCTTATTATCATCATTTCAGAAGGAGAGGAGCCTGAAAGTTGTTCTATAAGTTATTGTTTCTGTCACCTAGCCCTTGTTTTGCTTGATTAATTCAGCTTGACTTTCACTTTGCCCAGAAGGTTGCCCCTGATTATCTGTAGTGAGGTACACAGCACTCACTGTGCTTTCCTGTGACATATTAGGATGCACTAGTGTGCAGACAGTTTTCCTGTTGCACTGTGAATGTGATTTTCCTTTTCGTCTCTCTAGCTAGACTGAGCTGCTTGAAGAATTACCTGAGTTAAGCTGAACTTCACAGTTGAGGTCGCAGCTTGCAGTAAGACTATACCCACTTCAGACACCAGCCACAAGTGTGCCTGTCCCAAGGGGCATTTGTTCTTCAGATAAGCCAGCTGAAAATTCAGTGGTTCCCACTCAAGTTTGATAACTCTCTAGAACTCGGGGTACTTACAGAACTTAGGGAGGCCATGTACTTACAGTCAGCATACAAATCAGAACCACCCAAAAGAAGAGGTTTTTTTTTTTATTTTAAAGAGAAAAGAAAACAAAATAACAATAACAAAGATAAAAAGAAAACAACAGAAACACCAACAAAAATGATACAAAATTTCAAAACAAGATGACAGGAAATTAACAATGGTTGCTATTTTACATATTGTCATCTTCAACAAAGTTGTTCAGATTACCAGATGTAAAAATGCAAGATTGATCAAACAACTGAAGAGAATAAAAAAAAAAATTAAAAAAAACATCAGAGGGGGTTTTAAACACAAAGCTCCTACCATCCTCAGGGATGCATTATCCCTCGCCATGTCAATATGAGACAATATCCAGAGTACTGCCAAGGAGGGAAGCTCGCTCGGGCTTTGGACTCCAGATATTTCACGGAGGCTTCCTCATGCCTGTGTGATTGATTAAATCCTCATCCAGGTGGTTAAGTGAACATTTATCCCTCTCCCTTTGCCAGGGCTAGGTTGTTACCAGGTGACTCAAACCTCGAAGCCCCATCCCTATGTCACATGGTTGGTCTTTCTGGAGTGGCCATCTCCCATTCGGTCATTTTGTCTTGTTGGTATTAACTATGGGGGTGGGGGGATCATTAGCAAAATGTATCAGACGTATGTTCCTGGAGGTTAACCACGAATAACAAAGACACTCCTATCACTTAGAAAATCCCAGAGATTTAGTGCTTACCACCCAGGAAACAAAAACAGCAAAGCCCAGCCAAATTTGTTATTACACAGGGACAGAGATCATACGTTCTGATTGTCCAAGCGTGTACTCAAAACAGGGTAAGTAGTAAATATGTGGTGGATAAACAATAATGAAATTAAAAGTCAAGACAAGGCTATTGTCTTAATCCCCTGGAAAGAGTTGGCAAATTATCTTCATATTTTGGCCAGATTTATTTCTGGTTTATGAAGCCCTATATCCCTCCCTCTATTTTCTTCTCTACCGTTTCTTATTTTCATTGAATTCTTTCCACCAACGCTGTCCTCTACTATTGCAAACCAGACTATGTGCTTCTGTTTAAAAACCCTGCCTTTGCCTTTCACACCTCTTCAATGGGATTTTACACTCATGAGAGCTGAAGAAGTGAGACAGAAAATGTTGCACGAGAAAATCAAATTCCCCTCTGTTTTAGAGGTGCCTTGAAGCATGAGAGCATTTCAATCCAGCATTCATCCCTGCACACATTATATTAATGTTGCTTGAGCTGCCACTCCATTACTTATTAGTAGTCAAATCAATAAGCAACCCGGAGGCCGAGAACTTGCTGCCTGTCACACTGAGGCTTGGTGGTGGAGCTGCTAACGCAAACTGATATTTCAGGTGTCAAAGGGCACACTGGCTCCTGCCAAGGTTTGAAGGGCGTAGGTTGGTTCAACAAACAATTATTGAGTGCCTAGCAGGTGTCAGATGTTGTGCTGCAGTTGCAGATATTAGTACTAAGAAGCCATGAGTCCCTTGAGCCTCATCCAGGTGACAACAGACACACACAGACACACACAGACACACACAGAATGAATGAATGGTCTGTGCCTCACAGGTCCTTCCTAATCAAAAGAAATTCCTTAAAGTCTCTATACAACTTTCTGAGGTATGATGCAGTATTTTTAAAAATGTTCTCCTTAAATTCTTTTTATTTTTTTAAAAGAGAATAAAAATTTTAAAAATTAGAAATGATACAAAAAACAAGATGATAGGAATTCAACAGTGGTTGTTATATTGCATATTGTTGTCTTTAAAATAGTTGTTCAGATTACCAGATACAAGCATGTAGAACTGGTAAAAAAAATTTAAGTACTAAGTATTGAGGACTGCAATTATTCTGTTCTGCCTTGGCGCAGCTCATTGTACTTCCCAGAGTTGTTTTTTCTCCTTGTATTAATATTTGACACAATGTCAACTTTGCCTAGGCTTTGATTTGTTTGTGTCCTCCCACTAGAGAGAAAATGCTGTAAAAGCAAAGGATGTTTGTCTGCTCTGTTTCATGATTATGGCTCCAGACCTTCAGTCTGTGCCTGGAACACAGTAGGTCTTCAATATTAACTTGCTGAATTAATGGATCTACTAAACAAGGCTCTGAGGCTCTAAGACTCCTCTCTGCGAATGAAAACCATTTAAAGATGTGTTTGTGGTGAGACTGTCACTCCAGAGGGGACTACACACGTTCCCAGGGTATTAGGCCACAGGGCACTCAGAGTGCTGAGCATCAGAGGTGAAGGAACGAGAGCCAGCAAGCACTCAAAGCTGGAGAATTGAGGATGCACTTTGCATATGTTATCTTTGTGTTAATCCTCACTGTGTCCCTGTGAAGTGGATTCAGCATTCTCCTTTCAAAGTGAGGAAATGGAGGGGCAGTGAAATAGCTTGCCTGTGGTTCCCTCACTTAGCATTAGGGCTAAGCTGTAAATCCAGGCCCGGGAGACTCGAGGGTCCTCGTTGGTCCCATCTGTGATGTTAGGCTTCCTCTCTACCAAGTCCTGGTGAACACAAGAATGGGCAAGATGATTTTGCGTCCCCGCAGTTGCCCACAGCCTATGCTGGACAAATCTGCACGGGGGAATCCACGCTGGTTTGTAAGATTGGGACTGGACACCACATCCTTCCATTCACGGGAGGCTGGGCAGGGTAATACACACACACACTGATTTCCTTCATGTGTTGGGTATGTCTCTGGTTACTTATCTTTGAGAGAGATTAAGGAGGAAAAGGATTATACCAAAGACACACAAGGAAATACTTTAAAAATCTCTATCACTTCTTGCTTGTTCTTCACTGATCCACTTGGCTCCTCTCAACTGTCCTTGATATTAATCTGACTCCTTCTGGTTAAAGACCCCTCCTCTCTAGGTTTGAGGCAATAAAGCCACAGCAAAGCAGTACATTAGCAACCCCCCAAACCCTCCCTCAGAAAGAGGGCTGTGAAGTTACCACACTCTCTTTGTGCCTTGTTCAGTGGTAAACTGGAGCTGAGACAGTGCCTGTCCACACAACCATTCCCTGCTCCTTTGTGGTGAGTTTTCACTTCAATGGTAGCATCAGCTCTTTTCCGTGTTCTCATCCGACTTTTTATTCATTCTTCAAGACGATTCCATGCTTGCAGCATTTCTGCAGCTGCCCTAGTAAGTTGCTCTGCACCTGGAGTATAGGCAACCAGCTGACGCTAAGACCCACAAGACAGCCTCTCGGACTTCATGATTCCTGGCTTCTCCTTTAGAGGCAATGGGACTTCTGCAGACCCCGTCATCTCCCCTCCAGCATGGCTGGCCATTCTGTTGCAGAATCGATCCCAGGAAGTTTTCTGACATGGTCAGTAACATGGTTTATGATGTTTCACTTTTTCTTCCAGATCATTATTTTTATTAGTACCTGTGTGCAGTGCATAATGTTTAACTCTTTGTGGGGAGTTGGTGTGTGTACAGAACACATCTTCATTTCTTTTTCTGTCCCCTTTTTCTCTCTCCTCCCATTTCTTGAACTCTTTCTCCTTTTAGAAAGATCTATCCCCCTTCTTCCTGTTTTCTTATCTTTATTTTGATCTTTACATTTTGAGTTTGCTGAATAAAAGAGACCATGCTATGTTTAAACTGGTGTTTCTGGTTTGTTTCACCTTCCACTTAACATTGTGGTCTGGAGGTGCATCCATTTTCTTACAAATGACTCAAGGTGACCTTACTTTATGGCAGAGTAGTACTCCATTGTGTGTAAATACATTTTCCTTACCCATTCAATTGTTGATGGACATATAGGTCACACTTTTTAAAGCTCAACAGAAGTGTGGTCCTATGAAAGAGCTTTTAAGCTGCAGAAAAACATTTTAATGTAAGTTAAAAAAACATATATAGATGAATTACTGAGAAAAGAATGTTAGCTCATCAGAAATAATCCCTTTCTTTGAGAAGTTAAAATTCAGAAATGCCTGGATTACACTGAACTCATGGATCCTTAGCAGAAAGAATACCCACAACGGTTTATTTTTACTTGCTTGGCAATAAGGTTGACATATTTCCTTGGGTCCTCTGTGCCATTAGAAAGCAAGCCTCTAACCTGAGATTACTGTCCATTTCAGTAAGAAATGAGGCCACATGTCAATACAATATAGGTTACTAGACATTTATAACACTGGGCAGTGAGGCAGAATTGATTAGCAACTATAGTTGCAATAAGTAAGATGCTCTCTGCTCCTGAAAATGATGATTCACTGCATACGGAGCGGCAAAAGCATGATTTTCAAGGAAATGAGATTCCCAATATTAGGATATAAAAAGTACCCAAATAGAATTGCAAATAAGCTATTGAATGAGACTGTACAGTACAATGGTTCAAAGCACGGGAGAAGGGAGATCTAAATTCCACTATCAACTTTAGCCTGTATTAGGTTTTTGACATGGAGCAAGTTCTTTAAATTATCCAAGTCTCAGTGTCCTCTCTAATGACAGAGATACCAGCAGTGTTTCTTTCCCGGTTAGTTGTGGGGAATAAAATATCAATGCAGAAGTCACAACAAAAGTGATCAAAACACAAACAGAAAGCCCACATTATATTGTTTTACTAGTTTACTCGCCTCTTGGGGTACTGAAAGGCAATCAGTTCATGATCTTCAAAGCTAAGCCAGTCCACAGTTGAGAAGCCCTTCTACAACTGATGAGACTCAGACCAAGAGGTAATATGTGGTCCTGCAGGACAGAATCTGGGGTTCTATTTTGTGAACCCAAGCTGCAAGTCATCAGGGAAATTCTTCCCAGAACGTCAAATGTAAAAGACAAGCACCAAAGATGCCTAATTATTTCTAACAGATTCTAAAGACCTCTCAAAGTGAATTTTGCATGAAATGTACATCTAAAGTTTGATGCTGATGGACAGCTTCTATATTGTTCAGTCTTTAAAAGTAGCTAAGAACTGTTTATCACAGGATTCAGACGAAGCAGGTGTAAGACCCACATGCACAGGCACGGAGTCAGGGAAAGACATTTCTACTTTGGTTTCCCATTGTAACTGGAAACCATTCATCTTATCTGCTGCTCACTCCCTCGCTCCCCTTTTTCGTAAACATTAATCTGCACAGATGGTGAACCATGGTAATCTCTGCTACCAGCTGCAGAGAAGAATTTTTAATGAAATGGGAATTTAAAGGTTTTTACACAGAACACCAGAATCTCTTCTACTCTTCCTCATAATACTCAAATTATTTTTACTGCCCCGGGTTATAGATACATGATTATTTTACTGCTTCTGGAAGAAACTGAACTGCTGTTCAGGAGATATGTGGTGCTCTAACCCTGGCACCTCCTGTCTGACCCAGTGGAAAAGTGCAGGTCCCCAGAGAAGACACACACTCTGGGGTAAAGATGACATTGCTGTGCTCTGTCTGAATTTCTCTCTTTGCCCACTAGGTACCTTGCCCCATGTTTGCATGACTTATGTGGTTATGTCTTCTGAGCCTCACATGTTCCAAGATGCCCTTGTAGAGCCTGAAGCTGTGGATAGAATTAAACTTTGTATCTACTATATTACTTTTGTACACACCCACATCCTCACACAAACTTCGTGAACTGCCTAGGCACAGGGGCTTTAACTTAGTTTGAAATATAACAGCAAAGCTGACATGAATTGCTTTTACTCTCTTCACAATTTCATGGATACATGTTTCCACCATACATCTTAGCAACCTGGGCATGCAGTTGTTTTTCTTTCCTTATTAATTAAAGAATTTTTTATCTTTTCCACCCAAATCAAGCACTTTACAGCTTTTCTTTGGCAAACCTGAGTCACCAGCATCAGTACTCTTGTGTTTTAGGGCCATTATTAGGTAAAAGAAGGATTACTTGGACGCCAGCACTGTCATACTGTGACAGTTGATCTGATAAGTAGATTGCTACCAAGTGCTTAATGAGTGGGTAGTGTATGCAGCATGGATACACTGGACAAAAGGATTATTCACATCCTGAGTGGGACAGAGTTGGAGTGTGTGAGATTTTATCATGCTACTCAGAACAGCATGATGTGTGAATGTTTATTTTTGGAATTTTCCATTTAATATTGACCAAGGGGAGCAGAAAGTCTAATAAGTGAAACCATACATAAGGGGAGATGATTGTAGCTGCTTAAAAGTCACAAAACCTGAAATTTGGCTTGGCCTTGGTCCTATCATGAACTTACTTTGTGAACCAAGATGAGTTATTAGGCAGGTCTCAGTTTCCTTATGTGTGAATTTATCCATGTGACCCTTAGATCTGGTGAACATAAGGGATCATTAGGAGGCTCTGTAAAACTCTCCAGGAAATTTAAACAGGGGCCTTCCTTCTAGATCCTCTATATTTTATAAGATAGTTGTACTCGAGGCAGGTTTCAGGACCCCGGACAGAGTTATTTTTCACTCAGGTTGGGCCAAGGAGAGAAAGCAGTTTATCTGCCAGAGTAAACCATCGAAGGACAAGGAAGAGCTTCTATGTCTAATCTTTGGGAAGGCTGGCCTCAACTCACCCAGGCTGAGTTTGCCACTGCATTCTGTGCCTCCCATAGCACTTTATAGAGATATCATTTGGAACTCATGCTAACATACCTTGCAAGAAAATGAGCTTAAAGCAGGGCTTCTTGAATTTGAATGCTCGTGTGAACTCCCGTCCACAAAGTCTCATTCTTGGAACTGTGTAGTTTTCACAGCCACACTAGCAAGAGAGGTTTTAAAGACAGATACCTGGTTTTCTGAAGCACCTGGCATCTATTAGACTGCCGAGAAGGTGTGCTCAAGGAATGCACGTGCTGCATGAATGAATAAATTTCAGACCCCAGAATCCAGTATGAACACGGATCTACCTAGAACAAATGATTTGGGCAGGCTTCCACAGGCCAAATCAATGGCATTTTAATGAAGGCTCCTCTGAGCCAGGTCAGACCTCCTGCAGTGACAGCATGAGAAGCATGGGTGGTAGCGCCACTGCACCCAGGTGTTATGGGCTCTAAGGTATAATATTATTCTCCTCAGTCAGGTGAAAACTAGGACACCTAAAGAGGAAGGTACAAACCTTGGAGTTTAGCTCTGTGTTCAAGAGTGAGAGGAAGAATGAATACAGCAGTTGTCAGGGTCAAGCCATAGACCTTCTTGCTCAAATCTTTCTTTAGTTAGTATTTATTAAGCCCAGGTCATTGCTGTGTGATCACTTAGGATTTAAGAATCTGGATTACAATCATGAAGCTGTTTCAATTCTGTCTTTCAGGAAGTTAAAAGCCAGAAGAAAAGTACATACACGGAACAAAGTAACTGATATAATTATGACAGTGACTGACTACAGTCAGCAGCCCCTCCTAGGAGACAGCTCTGTGGATCTGTGAATTACCAATGGCTTTTCTTGGGTCATGGCTTTATAGGGCATGTTATGCTATTCTGTCCATTGTGAAAGAGCTGGCAGTCTACAAATCACCTGAGGGCAGGATCACACTCTAAAATGACTTGGAGCAAATGATTTGTGTTAGTTAATGTGTACCTGCTATAGCCATGTTGTCATCAAAACTCTGGGTCAAATCAAATAAGTCCATCAAGGTGCTATAAAATATGCATGCAAAGAGAATGGATGTGATGTTGTTGAGAATAATAAAACAGTCCATAAAAGCTATGAAATAAATCAGCTGTTCTTTCAGGCATGGCACACCAAACACCACACACATCCATATGTATTATATATGCTGTAAGCACACATATATTATATATGAACACCGATTGGCATTCTTGGAGACACAACACGATGAAGGTGTTTGCATCCTAGAAGGATTTGCTATCAGGAGGCTTTGGAATAAAGACTTAAGCAATGCTTTGGCTTCTGATCAGTGACTTTGCCAAGGACAATCTCTCTGGTGAACATTTCTTATGGAAACATGTGTTTTCCTAGAAAGGATGGGTCGTAAGTAGGAAATACAGAGGAGATTACTCTTATGCCATGGCTATGGCAGCAATTGCTAACATATTCTAAAGGAATTTGTGCTTTCCTCTGAATCCATGTTTTTAGCCTCAGATCACCAAGAAAAATGTACTCCCAAACTTCAAGCTACATACTAAATGTTTGGGAGGCAGAGATTCCTTTCCCTGCTTTTCCTCCCTTCTTTCCTTCCTTCCCTCCTTCCTTCTTTTTTCTGTTCCTTCCTCTTTCCTTCTAACACCCTCCTTCATTTTCTTAAAGTGCACTATAATTAGTAGTTACCTCTCTGCACAATTAGTAACAATGCTGGAATTGCTTGTGAGCATTTTCATGTGACAAGCCATTTGCTATGTACCAGTGGGGCAGTCACAGATGTGAATGAGCCACCAGCAGACCCTCAAAGACTCAGCAGCTATTATCAGAGAATCATATGTAGGCAGAAATGAATGATGACACCAATAATAAACAAAACACACGCCTGTAAACATAACGTAAGCAAAAGAAAGTATAACTAACTCCAACTGTAGATTTTTGGACAGTTTCTCATCGAAGATGCATTCTAAACATGGAGACATAGAGTTTCCATCAGCAGAGGAGTAACAAAGTCTCCTCCAGCTAGGAAACAGCATGTTAAAGACCAGGGAATAGGAAGGCAGCGATTCTGCTTGGTTTTCTCTACAGAGCATCAGTTCAGTACTGGTGCTCACACCAGTCTCTGGCTACAGTGACATTACCTTTGCTTCCTTATGTAGCAAGGAAACATAAGGAAAATTCCACAGAGTGACTTGAAATCTTAGTTGTCGAGTTTTTTCCAGCTATAGGACTCATCTAGTTACGGGGGAGCTCCTCTTGGCAAAGTGTTTTGAATCCCTAAAAATAAAATTTCCTCACTTTCTAGTAGCCATGGTTAACTCAGAAGCCTAAGACCAGACAAGTTCAAGGAAAGTACTCCAACCCATTGTTCCCTTAGACATTATCAAGCTCATCCAGCTAGATCATGCCAAACTTATGCTTTTTTCTCCTCAGAGATCTTTCTGCTTCTCTCTGCCATCTGCCTTTTCCTGTCAAGAGACTGCCAGTGTTCAGACATCTCAATATATGCCAGAACTCCAAATGTGAAAGGGATTCCAGTTTTCTTGTAAGGGTCCTAAACAAACAGGGACCATTTATAATGCTCTCTGGAGCAGGCTCACAATCGCCTGCAAAGAGCCAATTGCTAAATTTTCAGAAACTGTGCAAGCTGGTGGATATATTAGTAGCTTAGAATTGACCATGGTGGGAGTGTTTATAGCATAAAAACTGGCAAAGAGTAAAAGCAAGATCCTTATTTTAAGAGAGCTGTTTGTTGTATAATTTTTAAAAAGAATGGACAGAACTACAATGAGTATTTAGCTCTTATAACTTCCTAAACATTCTACACAAGTTAGCCAAGAGCACATTGATGGCTGTCAGAGGATTGTCTTCTTCCTGCTTGAGCATAGAATTTTGGTGTCACAGGAAGTATTTCAAATTGTATATCACCAATGGCACTAACCAGTCACTGCCAAGACTGTACAATGCAGGGAAAAGATGAGAAGCAAATGGCATTTAGTGTCTTAAGAATGCTGTCTCTACTTATTATTGACTATGTGATTTCAGAAAAGTTATTTAAGTTTGTGTAGCTCATTTTCCCTCACGCACAAAATGAGGATCATATACTTATACAATGAGAGTTACAGGAAAGATAAAATAAGATAATATTGAAAGTACTTAGAATAAATGCAGAGGACAGGGTAATAACCCAGGAAATGATGACTTTTGTGGACAACCTTGGTTCAAATGCTGGCACTCCTACTTTGTAGCTTTATCTGACATCTCTGGGTTTCAGTTCCTTTACACAAGCAATTAGAAAAGCATGAACTATTTCACAGGGTGCAATGCATTAGGTAGTTGATGCTTATCATTTGCTTTAGCCTCCTCTGGTTCTTCCTAGTATTGGAGAGCCTTGAAAGCTAAAAATGACACTTCATAGACTCCCTTGCAGCTAGCATTCACCCTTGTTTAGAATGCAGATGCAAAGCAAAAGCCAACTTTCCTCTCTGAATTTTCTTTCAGTTGGCCATCAAGACTTTAAAGACGCTGGCTTTTCTGCTGCAAAGTCCCAGGGTCCACAACTGGCTGTGGGCATGTTGAGAGGTAACTGTGGTTTTGGGCAGACCTCTGAGCCCCACTCCTGACTGTGGCTGTGGAAGCACTCCACAGTTTCTACGGTTTTACTCTTGGGCTCAGACTTGAGGACCCAGTCTGGAGACCTCCTCAAACTCTTTTAATGATATTGCAAATAGCCAGTGTAATGCCTAAAATGACCAAAGACGTATTTATGCTCTGCAACTCGACCTTCACTGACAGGGTTTGAGAGATTATGTAATCACACAGAATAATGCACCTAAAGTATCTAGATGCAGGCCTGGCATGTAAGACATTCTTAATAAATGTTAGTCTGCCTTTTCTACCTATACTCATTAACCCTACTTTCCCTTTGGGAAAAAAAGAGACTCCGTTCACAATGGCTTACTACCAACATGATTTATTTTGGAACTATCTATGTAGAAAGTGGGCAACAATATAGTCATTCCTCAACAAATCTGGTTTTTGACAGTAAGAATGTTTTATTAGTAATTTTTAATTGAAATATTTGTTGACAGTGTTATCTTCTAAACTCTCCCTCTCCTAGATTACATGGCCGTGGCCTTAGTGGGTAGAACTATGTGGTAGTTGTGAGAGTTAAGGTCATCCCTTTCAGAAAGTGATTTCCTTGGAAAAAAATTTCCTTGAAAACAAAATCTTTTTGTGCATTTATGCTTATTCTTAGTGGAAGTAATGTCTGACCTCTGAGGTTATCTTCTGAATGCCACTAAATTCCAACTGAGCACCTATTCTTGGAGTAACTATTAAAAAAACAAAATTAGAAAAACCCCAACAATCAGCTTTTCTTTCTCTGATCTTTTACTCAAGTCCTTTGGAAGTTTTTCCATAAGCAATAGTAATTATTTCTGTGATTAAAATGTCAGGAGGTGGGCAGAACTGATGATAATAGCTTCTGACCACATGCACCAAGAAAGCCACGTGAGAGGGTGCTAGGTGACCTCATCACCAACGTGGTGTGTTATATTAACCTTGCTCCTAATGTACAGTGTGCTGAAACACTGATAGTCAGTTCTTCCCGGTTTTGTTTCTGGCACCTCAGGCAACTGGTCACCCTTAGAATTAGACATTTCAAGACTACTACAAGGTGAAGGTCTGGAAAATGGAATGTAGATGTGAGCCGAAACAATCATAGCACCAAATCCAGTCTCTGCTTCTATCATGTGTGGAATGTTGGTGTTAGTGAAGGATATTGTAACTTGAACTGGGGTTCTCTACTTGGCAGCTCATCCCCTGGCTTATCATTGGGCATCTTGTTTGGGGTAGGGGGAAGGTGCTCAGAACAGGAAGGGTAGCTTTATAATTTGTATTTGGATCTATGTCCACAGAGAGATGCAGAGTCACGTTATAACAAGGGCACCAACTCACCTCCGGAAAACTAAACATTTTCAGTAGCCAACATGATTGAGTAACAAATGCTTTTGATTTCAAAAGCCATTTAAATTGTGCTTACAGCTCACCATCCTCCCCTGTGTGGAGCCAGCCTGAGGGGTTTGGGAAAGTGCTGCTTCAGCAGTCCTGGGGCCCTCGGTCTTGGTTCCTTACTCTGCCCTCCAGGCTGTGCCTCAGCCCTCATTCTTTCATGTATTTTTACTTTCTTTTTTATTTTTTAAGTTTAAACACTAAATACAATATATTGAAATTCACTTTTGGGGAGCATGTTAGATCAGTGAATATTAGCACATGTGGATTTATGTAACCACCACCAAACTTAGGGTACAGGACGACTCCCCTCAGCTTCAACATTTCATTCATGTAGTGCCTTTTGATACAAAATCCCCTCCTCTTTCTCTTCCACTTTTTTTTTAAGTGGTGGAGACCACCAATCAGTTCAGTTTTCCATGTTGAATCATACAACATGCAATGGTGGGAGCTGCTTTTGTGATTCATCTGTGCTGTTCTATTTACCAAAGGTACAGATCATTGCTTTTCATTGCCGAGTAACAGTCCATTGTATGAGGTACCACAGTTTATCCACTCATCTATTAAAACATATTGCAGTTGTTTCCAGTTTCCAGTGAGTGTGGGATAGTGTAACTATAAATTTACGTGTGTACCAATTTGTTTAAACATATATTTTCACTCCTTATGTGCAGAATGTCTTAACCCTAACATTGTAAGTGGGTCTGTTCTGCTCATTGTAGGATGTTTAGCAGCATCTCTGGATAAACTCATTAGATGCCCACAGCACCTTCTAACCCAGTAATGCCAACCCAAAACATCTCTACATTGCCTAATATCCTTGGAGTAGTGGTGGTGGTGGTGGGAGTGGGGGCAAAATTACCTTCAGTTAAGAGTCAGTGCTCTAGTGTGAAACACCCAGCTGATAGGTATACACTTAAATTTAAAAGGAACCGCCAAGCTATGTTTCGGGGTTTCTGTGTACCATTTTTCATTCATATCAGCAATGAACAAAAGTTCCGATGGTTCCATGTCTTTGTCAACACTTGGTATTACCAAGATTCTTAAAATCGGCCATTCTAGTAATTAGGTGGCCTCTTTCTTTAAAAATCAGACATACCAGTGTTATGGTAGATATTAGCCCAGTTATCTAATGTTTCTGATTCTGCAACTCTTGTCGAAAAATTTTCATCTCCAGCCCTCTTTAAATTGCATGTGATTATGTGCATTGCCTTGACTCAGGTGGAAGCGAGGTGGTCACTTCCCAGTGGACATGTGGGAAGGCTGCTGCGCATTCCAGTCTCTTCCCTTGCCCCAGCTTTGGCAACCAGTGACCTTCCAGATGGTGGGAACTTCATCAGCCAATGTCTTTGAGTGAAAATGACACGAAAGAGAGTTCCTTGCCAAAACTCAAATGGACATGAGGCATGAGTGAGAAATAAACCTTTGTTATTTTAAGCCACTGACATTTGGAGATTGCTTGATACCTCACCACCCCTTGTCTAAATCAAACTCCTACATAATAGGATCACTATGAGCATTTGTGAGATAAATTGTAGTGAGGTGTTTGGTGCAGTTCTTGGCTCAAAAAAAGTTGCTGCTGGTATAATTATTTATTTTTATATTTTTAATTATTTATTTTTTCCCTGACCCTCTCATCTCTTGGCAATTCTCTTTTCTATAAACTCATCTTTTGAAATTCTGTAATGCATTAAGAGAACTACGCAGTTTCAAGAGCAGATAGGTTTCAAAAAATGGACCAATGTAAGCACGCATTTCATTGGCCAGCTGATATTCAGGTGTGCTCGTATATCAGCCAGGCTTCAAGAAGGTAGTAGCACTGTGTGGGAGCAAAAATATCCATTTCATTGACAATTACTTTCATGAAGTCACTTAAAAACCTGTTTTCTGTGAGTTATTGTATGTTTTGAAAGTCTTTCATGGGGTAGTAACTTTTTCACATTCTGGGTCTAATCTCTATTTTCTAAGAGTTTGAAGGGGTATAAACACACAAGGATTTTCAAAGTTGATGGTGCTTCAGAATTACCTGCAGAAATCTGAAAATTCTTATTCCAAGACCTAACTGTGTTGAAATTCTGAAGCAGTGGATCCATAGAGAGATTTAGGATTTAAGCCCTTTTTTTGTGTGTGGTACTGGGGATTGAACTCAGGACTTTGTGCTTGCCAGGCAGGCACTTATTCCATTGAGCTACATCCCAAGCCCCTAAGCCATTTTTAAATGTTCTTCATAATACTTTAGGAGACAAGTTCAGAGACCACTATGTTTGTTGTGATGAATGAGACCCTGAGAATTCTGATAAGACTCAGAAAATTCCTGAGTTCATTCCAGCCATTTGAGAATGTCAATGGTTTACACTCTTTGCTGGGTAGAAACTCAACCTGCCATAGAGTATTTTTCATATTGTTGCCCAATTTTGACATTTATCCCTGCAGTCTCTCATAATTGGCAGAGCTAGCTTAGGCAGAGAACTTAGCTGTGTGGGCCTCAGGGTTTCTATCTGAAAGATGTGAGTTCAAATTCCATCCATAAAAGTCTTTGTGCCATTATTTTCTATGACCCAAACATTTGTGTTGATTTCGCAACTAGATTGATGCATGAATTGGGGAATCCTCTATTTTTGCCAGGACTTTGATACATCATATGGATCAAAGAAAAGTTCTTCAAATTTATAATTATTCATTCACTGCCAAGTGAGCAACTCATTAATTCAGATTTTTTTCAGTAATTTATTTTTCCTTCCAAATACAACATTTGTTCATAGCATTAAATGTGAAATATTTAAATATAGCAATGAAATCCTGTAGTTCCAAGAATCTAAAAATAACCCGTTAGTCTGTTTAGATTTTCTTCAGTTTTTTAAAAAAGAAAACATACAACCTACAGCATGTGCTGGAAACATACAACATGTAGGAAGTTTGTAAACTTCCTTTTCATCTCCCTATGATTAAATTTATTCAAAATCAAACTTAGATAACTACATAGTACTTTATGAGACAGTTGTCATCCTTCAGCAGTCATTCCTCTACTGTCAGAATTTCAGGCAGATTCCAATTACCTTCAACTGAGCATCAAGTTGTGTTGAATGCTTTCCATGCATACATTTTACTAGGCATTTCTGATTTCTTAGGGATAAACTATTAAAATGGAATTATCTGGGAAGCAAACATGAAAGAAAGCTGTGTGAATCTTCTACATATTCTCCCTGGCCCCATTTTCTCCCTGCCCTACTCACATGAAAGTGCTTAATTCATGTCTTTTATTTTCTATGTTCTGGTGCTTTGCTAGCTTGGGCCTTGCTGACCCAGGAGGGGCTGTCCTTCCTAGAGTCACACAGTTCATAGACCTTCTAAGCATGTCTTTCATACACAAACCAGCTAACCCTGCACCCGCACCTCCACTATTTCCTGTCCTGGGCTCACACCTGCCAAACCACCATCCTACCAGCAACGTACCCTAGTAACTCTGTATCCAGTTACTACATTAGAAGCGACGGCCTCTTTGACCCAGAACTGGCTGAAACTCTCCAAAGGGGCCAGTCCTAACCTTGCTTCCCCTGTCTTGCCCCTTCCCCCAGAAACCACAGCAAAGTTTTTCCCATAATTCCTTCCTTCCTTTCTATTTCCTGACTGACTGGGTCCTTCCTTGTGTGCTCTGGAGTGGGTGTGAGCTGCCTTTGGCCTTTCCTCTTCAGAGCTGTAAGCGACAAACTGCCTTTCAAACAGCAATTGTTTCCTGGTCTGTTGCCTTCCCTGTACCTCTGATCTTTTAAATCAATACACTATATTTTAGAACAAAAATCTTCCTATTTATGGAACTCCCGATTTATTACCTCTCCACCCAATCTCTGAGAGGCTGAAGCACGAGCCTCTTGAGTTTGAGACCAGCTCCGGCTATCTTGTGAGTTCTAGCCAAGCCTGGACTGCATAATGAGAACCTATCTCACAACAGAGGGAGAGAGAGATAGGAGAGAGAGGGACAGGGAGAGGGAGGGCAGAAGAGATTATGAATCCTGCTTATCCTGCTTACTGGCTTATGCAGTAGGTTTCAACAATAAAAAATAAACAAGTAGACAAAGGCCTGTGTAGAATCATGAAGAGAAAATCATTTCAGGTGTGAAAACACATAGAATGATGAGATGGCGACAGTGAAACTGTGTGGTATCAGTGCACAAATGGAGGAGAGAGATGAGGGAGAAGCACCGAGCAGACCCATGCACACGTGGGCGCTTAGTTGCGTTTCAAATTAACGGTGACAGGATTTATTCAATAAATTGAGTAACAAAAAAGTTAGATCTCTTTATCATATAATACACTAAAATAATTTTGAGATGGACTATAGGCATAAATGTAAAAAATCCTCAGAGATTAAATTAATAGGATAATGTTTTTATAATGTGATGCTAAAGAAGGCTTTTTAAAGCAAGGACAAAAGCCACAAAGCACAAAGCAAAAGATTTACAGATTTTATGTTTTAGAAATGGGAGTTTCCGTGTACCACCAAAAGTTGCTGTAAACATGTTTAAAAGACAGATGATAAAATAGGGAACAAATTTGTGAACATAAAACAGAAGCATGGTTAATATTCATAATGTATATCAAATTCATAAAAACCAGTATGAAAAAGGCAGCCTATTCTTATAGCAAAACAGAGTAGAGGTGGGGTATGAATAGCCAATTCACAGAATAAAACAAAAGGCAAATGAACATATGAAAAGGTGATGAACCTCCCTAGCAATCAGGGAAATGCAAATTCAGTCAACAGGAGATAACATTTTGCACATATCAGATGGGCAAAAATGTTAAAGATGGAGACTATTCCAGGAGCATCTTACGCTGTTGAGAAGGAGAGCATTTGGAGAGGGCGACGTGGTAGAATCCATCAAAACTGCTCTTCTGTGAGATTTTGGGGTTGGCCTTTCTGATTATAGGCACATATCCCTTTGGGATGCTTGCTTAGGTGCATAAAGATGGATGCAAAATATTAGATTCAACATTATTTGTGGTAGTATGTGGTGGAAGCATTCTAGTTTCATCGATAGATATGGTTGAATACTGTGGAAACTTCACGGTGGCTGAAAAGAAATAATAAACTAACAGTCTTGAGTTTAAAATAGATACCTATGTTGTGTTGTTGGTTAAAACAAAAAACAATGAAGTTTGCAAAATAATATAACATGTATAATATTATCTATGTCATATGTATTTGTGTTTATATGTAATTATATATATTTACATATATGCACATATATAAGTAAAGGGACTGATGAAAACTTCTTCCATAAGTTAATAAAGTAATGATATCACGTCCCTTTTCAGTTTTCTCAGTTGGTCATTTGAACTCCCACAGATCTTAGTACAGGAAATCTAGAATCTTCCACATTTGCCTGTCTCAAAATTGTCTCCAACTGCCCAATATATATTTATATAGCAAGCATCCCAAAAGGACTGTGTGTGTATAATATATATGTGTGTGTGTGTGTGTGTGTGTGTGTGTGTGATGTGTGTATTATATATATACATATGTGATATATGTGTGTGTGTGTTTTGAAGAATGTATTATTAATGAGCATTCTGTCACTTAATGAAATACCCTAGGCAACTTTCTTATAAAGAAAAAAGGTTTATCCCTCACAGTTTTGGATATTCAAAGTCCAAGATCTGATGTGGGGAGAGGGTCCTATTGGTTTGGCCTCTGATGAGGGTAGGGGATGGCAGAACATCAGAGTAGAAGTAAGTGTGGACCAAGAAATCAGAGAGACACAGAGTCCCTACAGACCCTTCCAAGGGCACTTTCCTGTGTGACCCAAGGACCTCTCACTGCCCCCCTCCCTGAGTTCTCATCATCTTCAAAAATTACCAGCCTGGGGACCAAGACTTCAATCACAAAAGATCTTTGGGGGACACAACCAAACAGCTGACCCATAGCCAAACCACAGTGGGGAGGATGTAACTAAGCTACCAAAAAAATGGAGCTGAATAGGGCTGGCTTCCCTCAGATGCCATGTTCAGATGAGCCTAGGACAAGGGCTTGCTTGTCCTACCCATGACTCAAGGACAAACTGCCTTTTAAAAGAAAAAGTTATAGTTTAAAATCTATTTTTAAATGATAAGAGGCTTTGTTCCTTATATACATTAACCATGGTATATATTCTATATGGGTCTGAAAGAATTCTTCACCCAATGTGGGCCAAGCAAAGCAAAAGCTTGGACATCCACTTTGCTGGGCTGATGCCCCCACTTCAGTTACCTGTACTGGTACTTTAAGGATGTTTACCGTAACTTTCGAGCTGAGGTCCTCTGAGAGCTTGGCTCTCCATGTTTAGCACTCTCGATTTCAACACAACCAACTTCCAGGGGGCCCTGCCAGCCAGAGAGCCTGAACTGAGATGGATGCTGTCGGTGCAGAGACCTAACGGTGTCATCCTACTTCCCCCTCTAGCAGTAGAGGCAACTTTTCAATCATTTAAGAAGTTGTTACCTGTTTTCTCTTCCAGGAGTAGAATATAGATTAATACTTCTCTCTAGGAAACATAAGTTGTGCCCCAATTATGCAGAGCTCTGACTAGGTACATCTGATGTAAAACTGATGGTTAAATGTGAAGTATCCCTCAAAGACTCACGCACTGAAGGCTTGAGTCCCAGCGCAAGAGGTTCAGAGGCACAGCCGAAGGAAGTGACTGGGTCATGAGACTTCTGACTTCATTCATGAATTAATTCGTTGATGAGTTCATAGCTGAATGGTTTATTAGGATGTAGGGGCCATGTTCCAGGAAATAGGTCATTGGAGGTGTGCTTTTGGCAGGTCTTTCTTGTCCCCAGCCCCTTCATCTCTTTGTCTCTTGGTTTCTCTCTGTCACTCACTTCCTGGATGCCCTGAGGTGAGCAGTTTTCCTTTATCATGCTCTTTTGTTTGTTTTGCCCGACAACAGGCTTAAAATGATGGGGACAAGTAACCATGGATGGAACCATCTGAAACTATGAACCAAAACAGACCCATCCTTTAAGTAGTTCTTCTCAGATATTTTGTCACAGTGACAGAAAGCTAACGAACTCAGTAAAGTGCTAGTGCAATACTTTGATAGCAGCATGGACTTTATGTGCACAGTTCAAGATTCACATTAAACTGTAACTGGTAGGCCACCTCCTTGTGGCAAACTGTGAGTGGAATTTAAATAATAACTGTCATGTTTATTCCTGAGGACTTCAAATGCAATATATGTTGGTTTAATTTCATTTGGGGAGGGACTAGTACACACACACACACACACCCCACACACACACTCCAACATACAAATCAACTTAAAAATAATTGCATGAAGTTTCTCTCGATTGATCTTTTCTTTTCCTACTTGATCACTCCTATCTGTGTACTTACATGCTGCTCTTCTTCCCATCAAAAATATCCTATCTTGCATCAGTCTTCTCTCTGAAGCTACCATTACCCCATTTCTCTGCTCCCTTTGTGCAAAACTCCTCAAGAGTTGTCTGTATTCATTTAGGTCCTTCCAATTTTCCCATGGACATATGCTAGTGATACTTTCTCCCTCCCATTCATTAGTTCTGTTCTCGTCACGTCACTCAAGTGTAATGTTGATGCAATCGTCATCACATGTGATCCATGGACAGTTCCTTCTATCTTTGAACATCTTGTTCTTCTAGTGTTCTTGCTCCCCCATGGCAGCTTGCCTTGGGTGCTTTTCTGTCCCTGGGGCACAATAGCTGACCTGCAATTTAAAGATGGAGAGGTTTGTTTTTGACTCTGTTTGGAGAAGTTCTAGTCCATAGTCAGCTGGTTCCAAACCAGAAAAGGGATGGGGAAGGAACCTTGGAAGGAAGCTGCCCAAATCGTGGTGGCCATGAAGCACAGAGAAACAGAGAACAAAGGAAGAAATGTGGTTACTGGGTGGGCCGGGGGACACATTTTCCAGGTCATGCCTCCCCCCATGACCTGCCTGTTCTAACAAGACCTTTAGCTATAATACCCTTGTAATTCAGTCATATATCAAAAATCCTGCCTATTACAACAAGAGGCTTTGAAGGAATGTCTAGGTATAAACCACAGTAAAACTCCATTTGAATCTCTTTTAGTGATTCGATATCAACTCTTCCTCATCGAGGTGGTCCAGAGATCAGTCCTTAAGCTTTTCATCCAGCATGATTCTATTCGTCATAGCTTTAAACATCATTGATGTTGGATGCACCCCTTTCCTAATTTCCACATTCACCTACTCCCTATTCCCCATTGCTCCTTGGATGTTTGATAAGTATACCAAACTCAGGATATGCAGATACAAACTCGTGACATTCTCCCCAAATCCTGGTCCTTTAGCATTCTTCTGAGAAAGAATAAATGATCACTCCATTTTATGTTCAACTGGTCCAGAGAAAACCTCAGAGTCATCCTGGATCTTTACTCTTTCTCTCTTTCTATTTTTAAGCCAAATGCTTTTTGACTCTTCTTCAGATTATATCCAGACTCCCAATACGTTTCACCAGCTCTTCTGCTGCCTTCCTGGGTGATGACTCAATCCTCCCTGAATTGTTGTAATAGCCTCTTCACTGGCCACCCAGGCTGGCCTTTGGGCTCCTTTAGTAATTGACAGCATAGAAAACTCTTTAAACTATGAAGTAATATTTTACCTTACTTACAATCCTACAGGTGGTCCTCATCTTGCCATTCCTCTCACTTCATAGCCCTTAATTCTGATCTTGCCTTACACATGTGCTGCTCTTCCTGCTTGGACCATTCTTCTCACCAAAGAGCCAATGGATTGCAGATTTAACCCATTTGGTTCTTTGACTCCACGTCCTGTCCTCAGTGAGAGTTTCACTACTACAGTACTTAAAAGAGCACACCACTCCTTCCACCCTCTTGGTATTTCTTATCCTCTTCTCAGGTTTTTCTTCTTCATAACAATTCTTAGTTTAATTGTGCTGCTATAAAAATAAACTGGAAAGCTTATGACTACAAAATTCATCATCTCATAGCTCTGAAGGCCAGCCCGAAGACGGATCAAAGTTCTAGCCTTGTTGGTTCCTTGTAGAAGCTCTGAGGAAGAATATGGCCATGTCTCTTTCCTAGGTGATGGTGATCCCCAGCAATCCCTGGTGTTCTTGGCTTGTGGATGTAGTCCTCCATCCAGTTCTTCTACTATCTTATGCCTTCATCCTTGTTTGTCTGTATTATTGTGTCTTCACATGACCTTCATTCAAAGGAGATCAGGTTTGAGGCCCATCTAGTCCAGCATGACCTCTTAGCTTGATAGAATTTGCAAAGTCTTTCCAAATAAGGTAACATTTACAGATGCACAGAGTAGGATCTCAGCATGTCATTTTAGGAGAAAACGATTCAACCCATAGCACCATCTGATATCTTATTTTATTTGTTGTCTTTCTCTTCAATAAAGCATATGACCAGAGATTTTTGTTTGATTTTTTTTTCCTGCTGTACTTGCAGGGGCCAAAATGGTGCCTGGACTGAATGGGAATGTGGCCTGTAAAGAATGGCTGATTGATAGAAATCCCCTGCTGGTTCTTCATGACCAAGAAATGAAAGCTCCAACAATCAAATACAGAATTTGTGCTCTTGGACCATCTGGTCTGCACTTGGGCTGTGTTATCATTATCATCTTTTCCCCTGAGTATCTCATTTTTACCGATGTGGCTCTTTTCCCAACATGCAATTTCACAACCCCTCACACTGGATGTCCTACCTTCTCCCCCCAAATACACGCTTCCTTTACTCCACAATGGATCTCTGTTAAAACCTTACACATTCTCTTAAGATCAGCTCAGTTCTCATGCCTGGAAACCTTCCTTGTGCCCCTCTGAACAATTAACAGCCATTTCCTCTGGATATTTTCTAGTCCTATTTTTGTCATTAGAAATGTTTTCATTGCACCATTTGAATGTACTGGTTTATTACCAGGGAAACCCTGAGCTTTCCCATTAACCATAGGCCTTTTCGCTCCAACTCTTTTTCATTCCAACCTCTAGGATCTACCGAGTATGTGGACTGTGATGGCTGCATGCTGAGTACCTGTTGCCAGTGTGAAAGAAAACAAGGAAGGTTTGCTTTGTTGGGCTTTGAAGTGTGAGCAGATATAATTCAGCCACTGAGCCCTATGGCACCAGCAGTACAGAGTCAGGCAATGAGGAGAGTATAATCAGTGAGATTTCTAAAGGATTTTTGAAGTTACTATAAACAAATGCATTCCAGGAAAGCCCTCAGTCATGGGCAGAGAGTGCAGGTTAGCAAAGAAGCACTCAAAATAGACTGCACAGTAAGCCAAGAAAGGAACGTTGTCTCCAGTCTTTCTTAACGCCGATGCCAGTCCAATAAGCGGAGGGAGGATCCTTCCTTAGCCTCCTACATAACTGCTAAAGGCCAATCATTTGGCACCACTTCCGGAGGCATTTTGAGCATTGTATTAGTCAGCTTTCCTGTTACTGGGACCAGATACCCAATACCAAAGAAGAAAGTTGTTTATTCGGATCATGGTTTCAGAGTATTCAGTCGATGGTCTGCTGGCTTCAGGGTTGGAAGGTCGCTGTGAAAGTGTGGTGGAACAAAGAAGCTTATTTCATGGCACATTGGAGGCATAGCAGGGGAACAGCGTCATAGAGGAAGGGGCCAAGAACCAGACGCAGCATTCAAAGTCGTGCCTGCGTGACCCATCCAGACACAAACAGAAGTAGGTTTTACTGGTCCTGTAGGCAGTTTCCAAGCTAATCATGTTGACAATTAAGCTTAACTGTCATGAATGTTGTGGGTGAATACAGCAGTGTGGTCTTAGATATTGATGAGACTAACATGGCTATAAAAATTGCAGCTCCTAACAATGAAAACTTCCTGGAGAAACAATTCCCTCCTTCAAATTAAATTGTATTAGTCAGGATTGTCAAGAGGAACAGTACCAGGAAAATGTGTGCACAGCCATAAGAGGGGGTTTATTGGATTGACATATACACTCACAGCCTCATGTTGGCTGTCTATTGGTTTCTCTCAGTAAAATGAGGAACCAATTGGTATTTGGTTCAAGAAACTGGAAGCCTCAGAACAAGGGAGAACAGTGATCAGACCCAGGTACAGGCTGAGGTGCTGAAATCTGCCTAGAGAATCATTGATGTGAGTTCACATTCAAAGGCTGAAGAAGGTGGAGTCTGAGGTCCATGGGTGATGGCAGTAGCAAGAAAAAAATGCACGCACACAAGGGGAATAAAGCTTGCAAGAACCGGAGGTCCATTCCGCGTTTTGCTTCACTTCTTGTTCTTCCACTTTTTATCTCCTTGGATCGTGTCACCCACATGGTGGGCTTGTCCTCCCACTGTAGATCAATGGCTCACATGCCAATTATCTTTGGAAACACCCTCACAGACACACCTAGAAATGTGATTTATTAGATCCCTAGGCATCTCTCTCTCCAATCAAGTTAGTAAAAAAGATTAACTATCACATAATTGAAAAGTACGATTAATCTTGCCTTATCTTTAAGTAGTGTTCCACAAAGTCTTAGAGCCACTCTTATAGAATTATTGGAATGCTTTTAAAATATCTAATTCCTAGGTCCCATCTAAAATCCCCTTGAGTCAGATCTTTGGAATGGGGCCAAGTATTTGGTTTATTAAAAAGCCCTCAGGAAACTAAGATGGAAATGTTTAAGGATTCCTGCAATAAAAGGACCGCACCTCTGAGTCAGTCTAGCTGATCTATTATAGTTCAGCAATTTTCCAGTTTGACTGGGCTAAGGAATGCCCAATATTTCTAGGCATGCCTATGAAGTCATTTCTGAAAGAGATTAGCTTTTACATTGGTAGACAGAGCATAGAATATCACCCTCACTAAGATGGCCTGACATCTTTCTCTGTTGAGGACCTGCACGGAAGAAAAGAGAAAGGAGGTGAAATTTGACTTCTCTGCTTGAGCTAGCAGGTCCATCTCCTGCCCTCAGACTTTGGTGCTTCTGGTTCTCAAGGTTTTGGATTATTACTATGACTTACATCATAACTCTCCTTGTTCTTAGGCCTTTGGACTTCAGATGTGGATTTACACATCTAGTGTCTGTTCTCATCTTCAACATATGTACATTTCTGAGACCTTTGAACACAGACTGAATAATACTTCTGGCTTTCAAGGTTCTTCAGTTGCAGATAGCAGTAACTTCTCTAATAAATCATCATAGCTCTGCAATAAATCATCATAGCTCTGCAATAAATCATCATAGCTCTATAATAAGTCGTCATAGCTCTACAATGAATCATCATATCATTAGCTTCCACAAACTCATTGTAAATCATATCTATTTGATTCTATTTGCAGGAGAATCCTAACTAATGAAACAAAAAATGGGGAGAAATGACTGAGAAAAAAATCTTAGGATATATTTATTTGCTTCAAGATAGAGTCTTTGTGAATACTGTGGCCCACATCACCAATGAAACTATCCTTAGAAGGTGGACACCCCAGATGAAGCTCATGGGCTGGGGCTGGGTTACAGAGTGGAGAAAGGCTCAATTAGGTGAAGCTTGCTTGCAACCACACCCAATGGCAGGCAGGGATTCAGAGATGAGCAGAAACACTGCATGGTCATTCTGTGTACTTTTCTGCACTTAGAACCTATGTACAGAGTTCCAAGTACCCAGTTGCTCAATGGAAGCAGCAAGGTCCATGGAACAGGAAAGAATGAGGTAGAAATCCTTGCTCCACCAGTTATTTTGGGCCAGTAAATCCCAACAAGTTATTTCATTTATTCCCCCCTTCAGTTTCCTCACCATTGTAGGGGGCGACATCGGCCCTGGGCTCAGCTGCTGTGAAGATTCAAGGAAGCACAGTGCGTGAGGTCACTTAGTATGGTACTTCGCACTTAGGCGGTCTCCTGAAGAAGATTTTTTCTAGATCAGTTTCTCTTATCTCCCATAAAATATGACTAGAATTTGACATTAGTTAAGAGAAGAAGGAATCAAGAAGGAACAAGAAGAAGAAGAATGGGGAATGAAGGGAAAGAGGAAGAGAGGGTGGGTGGGAATGGGAAGAGACTGGAGGGACAGGCAGACAGGGCAATGGCGGGGAGGAGGAGGAGAGGGAGGACAGGAGAGGAGCGAAGGAAAGGGAAGGGAATGGAAGAGGGGAGAAACGGAGGGCAGGGGAGGGAAGCAAGAAAGGAGAGGTGACGGAAAGAAAAGAAAATGATCACAGTCCCATTGAAGATATAATAGGCGAACTGCAAGTAAAATGTTTCGTTGTACATTTCAATTAAGATCGCTAAAGGCTACATCGTGCTCTTGTAGAGTGCTCTAAATAACTGGATCATAGGATAAGGACTACTATTTTCTGTAGCTCAGAGTGAAATAGTATGAAAGTAAACATTGGAAAGCTCTTATAGCATCCTAAATTGTTTTTCTTCCCTTCAAATGTCAAAATACAGTACCTATCTCAGCAGACATTTTAAAACTGCATTGCGTTTTCAAGATCTTTCTATCTTCAGTGTCTCGCTTAGGCATGAAGGAAATAACTTGGCTGGAAATGGCACAATCTTTGGCAGGATGAGAGGCAGGTATAAACAAACTTCAATTTTGACCATCTCTAGATCTTGGTAGATACTGAATATGTCTTGTTACTGAATTTTGTGCAAACTGGAGACAATAAAAATCTTTTAATAGGACCCAGGGTTTTCATTATCTCTTCTTTCTCTATAACAAATCACCTCAAAACTTAGTGGCCTAAAGTAGTGATTTATTAGTGTCACTCATCACTTTATGGCTTGACTGGGAATAGTGGGGTGCCGTGGGGTCTTCTGTGTGGTGATAGTGTTGGGAGACAGCGTTATGAGGGCTCTATGGGATCGCTACTATGGCATACTGTCATGATAGGCAGTTGCTAAGCTGGCCAAGAATCAGCTTGGGCCATTAGCTCAAACAATTAATATGGCTTCTCCAAGAAGCTTTGACTTCTTGGGCTTGGTGGCTGAGTTCTGAGAGGGAGGCTCCGAGAGTGAGCATGGCAAGAGGCCCCAAAGGAGATTGCAGTTCTTCTTTTGATGTAGGCTTTGAAGTCATACAGTATCACTTCTAGCATATTCTATTGATTATCGAGGGCCATCAGTAGTCGAGTGCAAATAATTGAGTACAAAGGGGAGACTTCTGTGGAATGTGGTTCTCTGTGGGGCCATCTTTGGAGACTAGCTGCCACGCTTACTTACCTTCTAATCAAACTTCATCAGTCATAAGAATTTTTTTACTTTTAGAGGTTGGGCCACTTAACTGTTTAGTTATAAATTGGATATGGGAGTTGCAGCTGCATGTATGCAAATAGGGTTATCATCTAAAGCAACAAAACAGGCTCTCAAAAAGTCTTTGCTAAAGACTCACTGGGGACACATGACCTTAGAGAGTATTTTAATCCAATCCCTGACAGGAAGTTGGAGTCTCCCATGGACTGTAGGCTGACAAGGATGAGACATTTATGCAAAGTATCTTGAGTAACATGATTTCCCTTGTTTCTTCATCTGGTGAAAAGGTTAGAGAAAAACAAGACCCCTTTTAAGCTCATTTTCTCCCTGCCATTCTGTTAGAGTGTCAGAGGTTCAGGGCTTTATAGGAAACTTCAGGAAATAGAATATTCCAGTTAATTCATGGTTGTTATAATGCACTTTACTTAATCATTGCTCTGTCTTGTGCTGCGGTCTGTTCACGTGGACAGCATAACTGAATGAGGGGAACCCACCTCCTGTCACAGTGTGGAACTAAGGGACAAGGTAAACCACTTGTGTCAGCAGATGCTGGCTTGAATTCTGGGCTCTGAAATTCATGAATGGGAGATTCCATTCGCTCCATCTTTCTGGTCCCTTCCCTGGCTTTCTCCTTTGTACAAAACACCAGACTCATAGTTTCAGTATGAATAAGTGGGCTGAATTTTAATATAGTACCGTACATCTTTGTACCAGTGGGATTTTTTTTTTTGGCCTTTTCACTTACTTGAATGACTAAATAGTTACGGTGTACCCGTAGCTTTTCCTTACCACAAATCTACTTGAGAAATAGTCAAGGCATCAATACTACACCTAAGTAAAAATGAGTGAACAGTGTTTTAGCAAGCTTGTCTGAAAACTTAGTCAAACCACAGTTTCAAAACAATCAAAAATATTCAGCGACTGACTCGCCCATGGAAGGTATTCTGCTAGGAAGTGTAGAGGACAAGATTTGTTTTTGCTTCCTGCATTCAAAGCTTCTTCTGTTTCACTTATAGATTGCTGAATTTGGAACTGGTTGGCAGTTATGCCAGGAGCACAGCCCAATCTGCCTGCCTGCCAAGGACAGAATTAAAAACTTGCTTCTCCTCAGTGCACAGCAGACGGTTCGGGAAGAGTCCTACCAACCAAGCTGCAAACAAGGCAATTTTCTCTTCCTTTCCAGGTTTTCATAAGTAGGTCAACAACAGTTCAGGAAAGATGACTCTAAGAAACCTATTGTGATTGAAAAGATGCAAGCAGCAGCAACTGAGACAAATAAGAGATACCAAAGAATATCTTTGGTAGTTAAAATAGAAAGAATCTAAAACGATCGTGTATACTTCCACCCCAGATATATGCAGGGCTCACCCGGCAGGGTGCTGTGTGGGGATTTGGGTGGTGCATATATATGGGAGAGAGTGCTTTTGATGATGGATAACAAGTCCCTAAATGGAACTCACAAATTTAGCAGTGAGACAGACACCTAAATAAACACGATTCAATGAGAAAAAGCTGAGAATTATAAAGGACCACAGTCCTAAAGAATTAAATGTGGCGCAGGTCAGGTAACATGAGGAGGACTCAGGGAGGGGCAGGTCACATTTCTCTCTAGCCTTCAGCTAGAGGTCGCAACACTAACCGGTTTGCTTTAGATGAAATACACAGTTTATGAATAAAAGCAGTGGAAGAAATGTCTAGAAGAATGGTAGAGGCACCTTCAATCCTGACTTAATGCGTCTGCACTTTATTTGGTAGGAAATTGTGTTCGGAAGAGAATTTATTAGGTTGTAAATAACAGAAAACTGTAACAGCTTGCGATTGAAATGAGAAGGGGGTTTGTTTACCCCATGCAATGAGAAATTAGGAGGCAGGCAGTGCAGAGCTGGCATGGAGCTCAAGATGCCATGGGACATGCAGGCTCTGTCCATTTCCTGTGCCTTGGTATTTTCTACAGATGGGTTTGTCCTCATGTTTACCGCTGCATGATGGTGCTGCTCCTGTTTTGGCCTCATATCTGTGCTACAGGTACGAAGAAGGGTCTGGGTTAATGGACACACAGGTCAGTTCCATGCTAAGACTGTCACATAGATCTCACTGCCCAGCAATGTGTGATGCCACCCACAGCCAGCCAGAAGTCTGAGAAATTGAATGTTTTACATCTGCCTCCATGGCAAGGAAAGCTAAGGGTAAAGGCACCTGTGTGTTGCCTTTGAGTAGCCAGTTCACAGTGTCCACTGTGAGCAATTAATGGTTTTGAGTAGCGAAATAATTGATGTTCAGTGGCGCCTCTTGATAATACACTTGGCTGCAACACTTAACTCAGTTTGGAGAGAACGGTCATGAAGCAAAAGATGAGAACTTTCAGGCCCAGAGAGATGAAGTGCTAGGTCTATAATCACGTACTAGTAGGTGGTAGAACGGGGATTTGAAGTCAGGCTCGGGGTGGCTCTGAAGCTCTTTCTGCCCCTGTGTCAAGGCTGACTCTGTAGAGCCTTTGACAGAATGAGCTCTTGAATAGCACCAAGTTGGGAAGCCAACCACTCATCTGTTTCTTCGGTCCCTCTTTAATTAGCCTATTACTATCTTACAGGCAATCCTGGAGTGAATAAGTAGAAAGAACGGAGTTCAGAGAAAGACAGAGAGGAATTAGGCTTTTAGCCATGCTGCTGTCCAGGGCTGTGGTTTTGGTTTAGCCTCATACATTCTTTGAGCTTTAATATATTTAGAGGAATAAGCATGGTACAGATGTTATAAAATAAGGTAATGTGAGTGTGGGAAACATATGGCCATTTTTGTCATAGCTAAATCTTGGAAACAACCCAAGTGCCCATCAACTGAGGAATGGATAAAAAAGATGTATTTTTATACAATAGAGTATTACTCAGGTATAAAGAAAGACAAACTTGAGGCTTTATAGGTGAATGGATGCAACAGAACACCATACTTAGAAGTGAAATAAATCAGACCTGCATGTGTAAATATCATGTTATCTCTGTAGTGTAAGAAACTGAAAGAGCAAATAAAATCCAAAAGGTATAATAGATATTGGGAAAGGGAAAGAAACTGCTCAAAAGGAAAGAACAACTGGGATGGGAGAAAGGAGAAAGGAAGGGCAAAAAAAAAAAAAAAAAAAAAGAAAAAGAAAAATGCAGATATATACACAAGATAGCTAAGATAATTGTACTACTAATTTCTATTAGTCTATTGAAGACTGTTAGTGCTTATATTGTTTCATCAATCTTACATGCCTGTATCTGGTAATCTGAACAACTACTTTAAAGATAACAATATGCAATAAAATAATGATTGTTAATTTCCTATCACCTTGTTTTGAACTTCTGTCTCATTTTTATTATTTTAATTCTCTTTAAAATAAAAAAATGAAAAAAATGGGGAGGGAAATGGTTTGGTTATAGTCTCAGGAATACATTTATTTTTCAGATATAGGCTTCTTCCCATTGGTAGGTGTGATGTCTGGAATTGCTGCAGTCATCCTAGCACAGTGAGGGAAATCCAATACAAATGCAAAAAGCTTTACTATGGATAACACTGAATAAGTGGACCATCACCAGCATTTACCAACCAGCATATCTATTATTCCATAATAAAAATTAGCTGCTTGTTTTTTTAAAACTACTTGTTTAAGATATCACGGTTTCATTGTCGTTATGTTAAGTTAAAAACATTTGCATAGTACTTATTGAGCACCTGGTAGTTACCTTATATTCAATAATGGTGCTCACTATTACTAGTACTGTCATCATCAATATTGTAAGATGTAGGTGATGTTAAGCTACCTGCTACCCTTCAGATGAAAAGGCTAAAATAAAAAATATATAAACAGATACGTGCTAGCCTTATGAAAAGATGGGAACAAAGTCAGAAAAAAGGATTGAGAGTAACATAAAATCATGTTTGCTCTGCAGGGATAGAAATTGTCTGTACAGATGTTGGGAAAATCTGGTCAATAAGCCCAAAGCTGGGATTACTGTAAAGGACTCTCAATTCAGAAGCAGAAACCCAGCACACATGGCAGTGTTGAGGGGGAGGGAGACGTTTCTCCGGGAGAATTCTGAGTGATGACTGCAAAATTAGCTCTCAGACTTTGCAAGAGGGATTCTGTCACTCTGACTTAAATTCAGCATTTAGTGCTTGTGAAGACAGAAAGAAATGAAGTTAACAAAGAGAGACTGGTTTTTTGGTAAGGAGTTTGGGAATCAGGGGAGTGAAATTTCATGGAAATGACTCTCTGACCTTCAGGCTTCCCTAGCTAGTGACTGAATGCAACAGAATGTTAATCTATAATGTATGTGGAATTCTCAGAATGAACATAAATTGCCAAATTGAATCTTATAAACAATAGAGACCAGGAAGACAAGAAAGGCTATCTTCTTATAGAAAAAGAAATAGCTTTAGTGTATAGCACAACCCTAGGCATAGATCTGTGAATGACCAAATAAATAATGTAGGGCCATTCAGACAAAATTGGAGATCTTGCATTCATGAGGCCAACAGGTCCACATCTCTACCTACCTGTCCACTGTCCGTGCAATCTTTGTTTATTTACATGTTTTTAAAAGTAGTTGTTACAATCCACAGTAACATACCGAGCAGGAGAATAAACAATAAATTAAAGAATTTATAGTTCAAGATAGTTGATTATGCATGTCCTCTACTTAACATTTCATTAAATGGCAAATGATGTATACCAAAACCACAAAATCATAACATCATTGGAAAAATACAGATTATGGTCAGAATATTAAGAGATTTCTAAAAGGTTTAAGGGAGAAAATACCATATTGAATAAGACTGTTAGAAAGCCCAGTAAGTAAATACAAGATGGGAGAAGAAGGGACTACGAATACGTACTTCCCAGTAAAATTCTAGAGGGACCCCTAGATCAGAGCGAGGGTGTAGAGTAACTGAGTAAAGGGTCTTGATAAAGCTGTACCATTAGAAAGGTGGCTACAACCTTTGTCCCTGACATGCTGGAAGAAAGCCTCTGTGAGTAGCTTGAGGAATCCCTTTGGATGAGTTCTCTGCAGGTACTAGGGTGAAATGGCATGGGTAACTTCCCACACCTCCTAAGGAAGATTTCCTGCCTACCCTTGCAGGGAGTCAGGGCTTCCATCACCAGAAGCCGTATGCATAGTTGGATAATTTGTAGTTCATTGATGAGTTTGGCGTGTAACAAGAGCTCCATCACAAACTCTAGGTGCTTCGCATCCTGACTTACACCTGTGAGCAAATTACCTAATCCATAATATTTAATGAAAATAAATACTCTGAAGGCAACTCATAGAAAGTATAAACAGACACATCTCTTAGGAGGATGCAGAAAGCTGAAAAAGTAAAAGCAAGTACATTTAATATCTTCAGAGACCACGCTGTGTTCTCTTCTGCTTAAAATAAAAACATTAGATTAGATAATCTTGACAATTTTAAAAATCTTTGTGGAAATAAAACATGTACATATTTCCAAGGTTTGAAATAGTAAGACGAATAGCTCTCCCAGAGAACACAACATAGAAAATAGAATTTCTAGAGAGAGTAAGAGACTACACCAGTGGGCAGAATAATAGCTTTTCCAAAGATGCCCACGTCCCAATCCAAAATCTGCGCATGTGTTTATTTCCTTAACACATGAAATCACGGATTTTGAGATGGAGACGTTATCCCTGTGGGCACAATGTAATCACAAGTGTCCTTAGAATAAATAAAAGGGAGACAGGAGTGCCAGAGCTAGAGAGAGAGTTGAAGACGCTATGTGTTCAACTTTGAAGATAAAGGACAGGGCTGCCACCCGACAACGTGGCTACTTCCAGAATCTGGAAAGGCACAGAAGTGGCTTTTCTCCTGCGCTTCCAAAGGCACAGATCCTGCTGGCACCTTGACTCTGGGCCACTGCAACGTGTTTCACATTTGGACCTCTGGAACTACAAAATAGTTTGTGTTGTTTTAAAATAGAAAGTTTGTGGTAGGAAACAGTGATCACAAGCGAGTATCCATGAAGAACAGATTCAACAGACTCAGTCGCTGGGTAATGAGAATTCAAGGAAAGAAAGAGGCAGATGGACGTTATGACGGAAGCAAATAAATAAAATAAATGACTCAGAGCTGGAACAGGACTTGAGTTTTCACAGGAAAAGACTGAGGCCTTTATGGCAAAATTGTACAATATTGTCCCCCTCCCACAAGGAGAAAGGGGAACCCTACACATTTCTAGGAAGAAAAGCATAAGGTTGGCATAAAGAAATCGCTATTCTTATCACTGACTCCAGTATTTACTTGTGCTAAGTGTTAATTGACACATGAGTTTCTGAAATACACAACTTTTTGGCTTGCATCACTCTTCTTATCCACAATATGGAAAACAGAAAAAAAAATGGACAAATGTCTATCCAGAACTAAGAAAGTACATTTTCAAATTCAAGCCCTAGACAGGGTTATGACATTTTTAGATGTACAAGAGCACAGAACACTTACTAGCAACATAACGTCTTCTGAAAACAAAATACACACAAGAATATAAAACTCCAGGTCATATGTCAGCAAGGTAAACCTGGGAAACAAAAATTCAGTGCATACCAATAAAGTAGGCAATGATATCAGTAAAACCTATAGTTAATACTAAGTAATTATTGAAAATATGGCAGTGAAATTTAATGGAATCGTTAAGTAGGCATTCATAAAATAGAAGAGGCACAAAGTAAAAAATTAACAGCCTGGAACCAAAACTTAAGATAGTTTTTAATAGTACTGAGGAGGTAGTAAGGAAGAAATAAAGGCAAGTATTAAGATAGTGATACTACTCTTATTTTGGTTAAGAGACGTGGTTGTTTGAGCTGCTTCATTTTTATGAGGATAAGAAAATAATGTCTGATTGTAAAGAGTGTGAGGATGTCCACTAGCAGGTCAAAAATATAAGTTGGAACTTTTAAAGTAACACAGAAAGTAAGATAAATAAGAAAATATGATAGATTACAAGAACATGAATTACAAACAAAGACATATTATACTGAATGACTCTTAGCTGAATATTTTATTTAAGGAACTTTAAGTTTGGAATGAAGGAAACAAATATTACTCTATCTGGTTAAGGAAAACTATCTCTGTAATATCAGGATTTTAACTTCTTTGGGAAAATACCTAGAAGGGGGAGATCTGGGTCAAATGGAATTTCTATTTTTAGTTTTTTGAGGAATTTTCACACTGATTTCATAGTGATTATACTAGCTTACATTCCCACCAACAATATAGTAGAATTCCTTTTTACTCACATCCTCATTAGCATTTGTTATTATTAAATTTTTTGATGATAGCCATTCTTTCTGGGGTAAGATAGTTTCTCAAGGTAGTTTTAATTTGCATTTCTTTAATGGCCAGTGATTTTGAACACCTTGTTCTCTGAGTAACTACTTTGAAGATAAAAATATACTATGTATTAAGTACAGTATTCTTACGGTTATTGTTTTGTGATAAAATTTTGTTTTAGTTTTTCATAAAATGGGGTTGGCAGTGAAAAAATTCAAAACGTAGGTTCTTTGAAACAGTAAAATTACATCTAGGAATCCACACTGCAAGGGTACTCAGGTATGATTATTTGAAAGAGAAAAATGGAAGGTAACTTCAAGTCTGACAACAGAAAGGCTCAATGAAGTATAGCCCTGTTATACTGTAAGATACTGAGCAAATTTAAAAAATATTGCAGTAGATCTTTGCATACTGTTGTGGAAGAATAGTCATATATTTTGAAAGAAGAGAAGCCAGTACACACACACACACACACATACACACACACACACCTATACAGAGATGTATATGTATGTGTGTAAGTACATATGTATTTGTGTTTATAGAAAAGTCTAAAAGCTGCATGATACAGAATTATCAGCAATGACTGTCCCTGGTTATCCTTGTGGCTTAACTTCATAGAACTGCATTTTTAAAAAACTAAATGTACAGCTTGTACAATGGAAAACAACCTATCAAAATAGATAAATTAATTGAGATAGAAGCAAGATAAGGCTAACAAGATAAGGTGACAGGACTCTGGGGATGGGAGTGTTCACACAAATCTGAGGCTAATGAATCAAAAATCTAACCCTAAGCATCCTAGGCAGCAAAGCAAGGAGCATCTCCCAACCCATAATGGTCTTGCAAACAGTTGTTATTTTTCTGAGCACTTGGGTCTAGCAGAAACTTCTGTGGTTTTATACATAGCACTGGAGCAGGTGGCCTCAGTAATCCTATCCACCATAAAGTCCATCATGAATTTGTAAACCTGCTTCTCAAACTGTCCATGTAGTCATTTACTAGGTTAATCCTAAGGATGCCAGAAAAAGAGTACTTCTTAAAGGAAACATGAGCTTGATGAAAATTCCCTGGATCAAAGCATCCACAGGAGAAACACCATCAGGCCTCTGGGTGTGCTGCATGGATATGGAGCCTGGCAGTCCGCGGGGTAACCCCACTCACTCCACCGGACCCCCGATGGCCTTGAGGGCTTGTCAGTGGAGCTTGACCATAGTGAACCTGGTTCCCTATCTACCGTCTTGGAGGATGGGTGCTTTTCCACCTCCTGCAGTAACAATTTGTGTGCACATGTTTGTTACAGCATAACGTGAAGTAGCCATATCTCTTCCCAATGTGAGAGCCTGAGGGAGTAAATAAACCCAAAAGTACAGTTATTATCAGAGGGAAGACGACTGACTGGGTGGGAGAACGACGGAGATGAGGGTGGAGAAAGCTGATTGATCGAACAAGCCATCATCTGCATAAGTGAGTAACAAATACGAAGATAACATTATGCATTACAGCCTTCTCTATAATTTTGTATTTCCTTTATTGTTTTTGTGTTAACAAAAGCGAAGGTAACATTATGTATTACAGCATCCAGTGCTAATTTCCTACCATCTTCTCTATAATTTTGTATTTCCTGTATTGTTTTTGTGTTAACAAATGCAAAGATAACTATGTAATACAGCATCCAGGGCTAATTCCCTACTATCTTCTCTATAATTTTGTATTTCCTTTATTGTTTTTGTGTTAACAAATGCAAAGATAACTATGTAATACAGCATCCAGTGCTAATTCCCTACAATCTTCTCTATAATTTTGTATTTCCTTTATTGTTTTTGTATTATTCTGGTTTATATGTCTTCATTCTTTTCGCTTAAAAAAAAATCCCTACCCACTTGGACAAAGTGAAGAGTGAAGGAATAAATGGCCCCTGGGGAACTAGAGGTGAGGGCAGTCCATCTTTCCTGATAGACCGAAGCTTTTTCTAAACCAAACCCAAGACCCAAGCTGAATGAAGAGTTTGATGGCAACTTGGGGAGGTGGAGGACGTTCCTAGTTCACTCCACTCCTATATGCAGGCCAACAGTGGCAATCCATTCTTATGCTATTCATCCTATGCTAGCAAGTTAACAGCTCTGTTTCTGAGCTCAATGAACACAGTGCAATTTTTTATTACTTACAAAAAGATCGGCCCAGTAAATTCCAACAAAGAGACTCCTGTTATCTTGTAATGTCTGGTCATCCTCAGATAGTCAGTAAGGAGGTGAAAGAAAAAGCATGCTTCGGGCCAGAGTGGTGTGGAGTGTTTACGTTGCCTTTTGCAGGGTGGGATGTAATTATTACTGTCAATATCACGTTTGTTCTTTTGCCTTCCCAGCATATGAATCAAATTTGCCACTTAACGAAGCATGAAATTGCCTTTTCAATACTAATTCAATAATAATGTTGAATAAACTGAGCAATTATCACCCAAGGAAGGAGATATTTTCCACCCCCGCCATCCACTGGCTCCCTCACCTGCCAGTCACTAAGCGTAGTCTTCTTTGCTGGCACCGCAGAGAGGGACAAAGTAGACATGATGAATACACTGTGTCCAAATCTAGGTAGATGAGAACATCCCCAACATTTCAAATATCAAAATCCTCCTGACGTTTCTGCCTTCCTGAATCTGTTGGAGCAGTTCATGGTGCTCTCCTCTATCATATTAAAAAAAAAAAAACATAACCCACTTAAGTCATCTACAAAGAGTAGACCTAAAGAAATGTAAAAGACGTGTGCTTGTTCTCTAACAAGAGCTTGTGGAGAGTGATTTGGTGGTAATGGTGGCGGTGCTTATAGAAAATATAACAAAGTAACATGTTCCATGGCTTGGATCTCGGATGGTGCTACTGGCAGGTGGTGGGAGATGTGAGAGATGGCACCTGCTACTGGTCTTCAGGGCACTGATAATGTACCCTCAGAGGGGATTTGGGACCCAGGCTCATCTCTCTTCTTCCCTTTTGCTTCCTGCCCATGAAAGCAGCATTTTCACCCCACCCCACACCCTTGCCATGATGGGCTGCCTTGCCGAGGGCCAATCGATCACGCCTTGAGACCTGGAAAACGTGAGCTAAAGTAAGACTTTGTCTTTACAAACTGACTTAAGCAAGTATTTGTTATAGGAACAGAAGGGTGACTAAAACACCGCCCTGTAGTCGGTATGACTTGGCAGGCGTTTTACTAAGCGGTGTATTGTTATTACTAACTTAACCATCAAAACCTCCCTATTTGGTACAGATGACAAAATTCAACTTAGGAAGGGCAATGGGTGGGATATTTGTGTCTCTCCAAATTTATAGGTTGCAAGTCTAATCCTCAATGTGATGGTGTCAGGAAGCAGAGCCTTCGGAATTAATTCAGTCACCAGGGTGGAGCCCTCATGAATGGATTAGTGCTCCTATAAGCGGGACCCCAGGAAGGCCTCTCACCCTCTTCCTGCCATGTAGGCATAGAGTGATGATGGCAATCTACAGCTCAGTGCTCTCCCCAGAACTGCCAAGGCTCGTGACTTACTCTTCAGTTCCTACCCCCTAGAAGTAAATTTCTATGGATAATAAAGCACCCAGCCTACAGTAATTTGTTATAGCGGCCTGAACTGACTAAAAGAGTTTTGGGAATTTCCCAGGGGCCCTAGAGCGATGAAGTGGCAGGGTCTGACTACAACATTTATGCTGTTTGTGCTCTTGCATACCAGCAGGAAAAAGTCACAGAGAACACCAAGTTTTGACCATGTAGTTTTTGTAATATGGAAAACCAAGAGCTCAGAAATTGAGAACCTAGTCCCCTGATTACAAGTATTTGCTTCCGGCTGCCCTCCCATTGGGCCAACAGAATGTGAGTACCCTAAAATTTCCTTTTTGGCAGTTGCTATTTGTTAAGTAGTGCATTGGGTAAAAAATATGTATGTCTGGGCTCAATGGAATTATGGTACAGTGGGGAAAGCAAGCAAACTTGTAATAATCACAGGAGTGAAAATAAAATTACAACTGTCATCACTGTTTCAAAAGACTGGTACAAGGTTCAGTGAGGATTTATAGTAGGGGCATAGTAAGGGATTTTGTGTTTTTCATAAATACTACGGGAAACTTCTGAAAGGTTTCAAACATTGCTGCTCTTGGAAGTGAGGAGATTTTAATTCTGAAGCCTCAGGATACAGAGAATGGAGAATGAGTTGGAAGCTAAAGGAGAGAGCACAGCAATTCAACAGAAAATATTAAATTGCTCGGGAAAGCAAGAGTAGTCTGCTAGGGATAGAGCTGGGAGCACAGAAAGAAGTGCATGGGGGTTAGAGGTTTATAGGAGGCCATGTTGACATTCACATGACAAAAATCACCCACATGAAATCAAACCTAGACTACTTTTTGCCAAAACATGCTTTTCTTCCCTCTGAGTATGTGGTGAGAACCTTGACCATCTATCTGAATCTTAATTGATTTTGATTCTGCTTATTAAGTATAAAAATTCTGTATTTAGTGAAACTCAAGCTGACTTGTTAATACGATCTTCTTTGGAGTGATTCTAGTTAAAATTGAGCTTTAAATTTTCTTACTTTATGACAGAGAGGTATGGTCTTTACCAATAGCCCTCATGGCACAGAGGGAGAAAGTCAACCCATAGGTTCTGCTCCACAGGAAGGGAGAGTGAGACACCACCGGTGCTTTTCCTTCACTGTCCTATGGGGTGGTAGAGCTACCGTTTCCTTCCTCAGTTAATCCGGAAAGAAGCCCCTCATGTCAATGTTTCCCACAGACAGGTCATATTTATTCAGCTTCACCATAACATGCTGCATATGCTGCACCTGGCTGGGTCATGCATGAAAGAAAAACAGAATTACTACAAATCTAAGACAAAATTACCCTAATGTATAGGTACCATACAAAGGTATTACTGTCTAGTTAGGTTTGGCTGAAATTTTTTATTCTGCCAATTCTGAGAGATCCATCCATCCATCCATCCATCCATCCATCCATCCATCCATCTATCCTTTAAATAAAAAATAGTGTCAATGAATAGTGGACCCTTTGGTCAGCAGATCAACTTTTTGCAGATGCCAAATACAAGCTAGAATAAAACACACCTTTGTGTAAAATTCTCACACCTCTTGTGTTCTATTTTTTGGGGGGGGACTGGGAATCAAACTCAGGACATTGTGCCTGCCAGGCAGGTGTTTGTGCCACTGAGCTATCTCCCCGGCCCCGCCTCTTGTACTCTTGATCTTCATTTCTTTCCACAATCTGACCTACTACTACGCTTCTATTCTATGACAGATACCTTTGTTCATCATTTTATTTATTCTCTTTGTCTTAATTCCTACAAGATTTCCCATTTGGGACTCTTTTCCAGGCTACAGCATGAGTCTCTCATTGATCATACTTGTTTATGTTCTCTGCCTTAGAAATGCTGCCTTGGATCACACAGAGGAGGAGGTGGAAAGGGAAGAAGGTAGGGAGGAGAGGGAATGTTGCTCATGATGGGAACAGTGGAACGGGCTTGCACTTACTGTGCAGATCTTTGTACCAGGCATTGCCCTGAGGACTTCATACATAGTTACAGGTACCATTAGAATGGTACATGGCAAATACCATTATTATTTTACCATAAGCATTGACAAAGGAGGCTTAGAAAGGTTAAGGCCAGATAGCTCAGAGGTGGCAGAATGACATCTGAACCCAGAGCCCATGTATGCTACCCCTGGTATGCCATCTCTGTGAATATATCTTTTCCTTTACTCTGGCCTCCCAAGTCCCTCTTGTGGGTTCACTATAGTCCAGGAGAACTTAGGTAGACAGAAATTACTCAGCTACAGTTCTCCATGTGACAGAGAACACTGTGAAGCAGCCTTAAGCAGGACTCAAATAAACAAATGGGCTTTTTATGTTTACTTGCGAATCTGCCCAAAAGCCTAGGACACTTGCCTAGAAGTGGACAATGGACTCATAGTAAGTGAACCTCTGTGAGCTGCTAATCTGTACTAGAACCTCTAATGGTAGATGAAGCCAGAAAGCCTCAAAGGATAAGACAAGATCACAGCCAAGGACGTGTGGTTCTGACCTCAACTAGATAAAGACTACAGCCTCCGGCATCTCACTCCTGGGTGAATTAACTTAATCCTTACTAAGGATTAATTTAATACCTTACTTGGAGAAGTTCTTGAGTAATTCCACCCTTCTTGAGCACTCCCCTCCCTTCTTCTGATAATCAAATCAGTATGGGGCACCCAGAGAAGGTCTTGATTTTAGCCCTGAGAGAATCTCGAGTTCTATTAGAGGGCTTTGATCCTCCTGGAGTCCTGAAATCATTCCATTCACCTCTTTTTATTTAGCCTTCACTGTACGCTTCTTTGGGAGATTGTAGACCTGATCAGCCTGCAATAACTAAGGATATTATTAACCCAATATCATATACCACCAAATCTATCCTGGAACCAGCTTCTATTTAGTGCTACTTCTAACTGGTGGTGATAACTATAAGCAAAGGAATACTTCCCCATCACCAGGCCAAAATGCAATTTACAAGAGTGCAGGTTTATTTTGATGAACACTTTCAATCCGTGATTGGCTGGCTCCAAACCAGAAAAAAAAAAAAAAAAAAAAAAGACTGGCTGGGGGACACGGCAGCCAGGAAGCCGAGGGAAATGTGAGGCACCAGGAAGAGAGATAAGCTCTTCCAGGTCATGCTCCCAGCGACTCCCTTCTTCTAACCTAGCAGGCCCTGGGGGTAGCATGCATGTGTTTTAATGGTTTCAAATCACCATTATCCCACTGATGAGTACAGGGCCGCTAGGCTTCAGTCTCCTTCCAAAAGACGTGAGAATTTGGGGGAACATTTTGGTTCTAAATTATAACAAACATTAAGGGAATACATGCTGTAAGCACAACTGCCAGCAGACAGTTAGGAAAATTAGCATCAAGAACCTGGTAGGTTTTTATGGGTTTCCTTCCGCCCCAGCTGAAACACCCACATGCACCAATGTGGGAGCCCAGCATAGAAGGCCTCATGGGGATGAGAAATATGAGCATGTGTCATTTAATAATTTTGATATTCTTTGAATTTAAAGGGATTTTAAATAATCATGGAAAAGCAATTGCTAAATGACAGCTCCTTACACACCCTGCAGAACCTGATGAAGGAAGGAGTTAGCAGCGTGGAACATATTGCTAATATTCAAAATTCACAAATAGCCTACAGACCCAACATGAGAGAACAGTAAGTAAGCGGTGGGAATCTCGGTAAAGGTGATGCTAAGTTGATGACAGCAGCCTACATTTGTGGCGCCCTCATTAGGAATCATTTCAGCAGCACAACAGTCTCAGGAAGCTGAGCTCTACAGTTCAGTGCGGTGATATCATCAAGAGTTTTGACGCAGCAGAGCAATGGGAAAAGCAAGGCATAAAATTTTATCTTTTGCAAGGTTAAACCTGCTTATTAAAAAATGGAAACCAGAAATAAATACAGGATAATATTCAGAGTGGCTGGTTCTCAAAGGTAGGCCTATGTGTAACTTTTCCTTTCTCCTTCTCTTGATGTTTTAAAAAATTTAACTCTTATCAGTCCTTGTTACTTTTACAATGAGCAAACACAAGAGAATTTATTGGGAACACACAAGCAATGTGGAATTTTTTTCCTGGAGATGACTCGGCAATGGTTTTGCTAGTTGATTTGGGGGGCCTCCAGGAAACCTAGGTTAGTTTTGTTCTTCATCAGATAAAAAACACAGTTGCTACTGAATTTCTTGGAAGCCTTACTTCAGAATTCACCCAAAGAGGAACATGCCTATAGGATTCTCGGAAATGGAAAAACACCTCTGATAAATCATGGAGGTAAGGAAATAAGTCATCTTACGGTCCTGTGGTGATTTACACTTTGCTCAGTAGCCTATTTTCATCTTTTTTCCAGTTCTCCCTAACCAGAGCCCTAACAGACTAGGATACTGGGGTTCGTCAATGTCTGTGTCCCAGAAAATGAGGGACAGTAAGAATAATGACCTGCTGATACCACACAATGTGTTCATAGAAGTTCGAGAATGGAATCCAGCCTCGGCCCCACCCAGTGCTCTCTCCAGACAACAGCTATGTGTGTGAGTCCTGATTATTTTTGGCAGGAAAGACAAGCTTGTGATTCTATTAGCTAGCTGAAATATTTATGGATGGAGGGTCTTTGTAATGCTGGCTATAAATTCAGTGTATTATACCTCATAACAAAGTCAAAGGAGCCTCAGCTGCGTCAGATTCTTCTACTCGGCCCCCATGCAACACAGCTGACGGAAGCCAGGCATAATGAAAGTGCTGAGGGTTTGGTGATGCTGCCTTCTGGTAGTTTAAGCGGGGAAACAGATCATCAAATCCACATTATATGCCCCACTCTCCTATCAGTATAATACAATGGGATTAGAAGAGTGAAGGAGACATAATGCAGTGTCAGCTCCACGAGAGGGACACTTTCACTGAAGCCCTTCACTTCACAGCGCCTGTTACATCCTGTGCCGGATTCTGGAGATCCACGGTGAATAGACACTCGTGATCTTCACCCTCAATCATATTCATCTAGCGGGGAATACAGAGTTCATAAGATATTATCAGATCTACATTAAGTCAAAGGTGGTAAATGTATCAAAAATTATTGTCATACAAATCACGTGGTCTAACCTTTGGACTCTGGTGGGAATTTCTTTGTAATGCTCTACTGAAGACTGAAAATCTCTGCATTCTTTTCAAAGCTAGGATAATCATAGGATAGTTTTCAGGAGCTGATGGGAAGTGGCCCGCTCAATAGTGCTTATACCTTTTATTGTGATAATTTGATAGATTATTCCTTACCAGCTTGCTGCTTCCTTCCTTCCTTTCTTATTCCTGCACAGAATAGATGCTTATCTCATTCTCAGTTCATTCTCTGAATGTAATGTTGGATTGCTCCTTTTCCTAACAAGGCAGGCACAGGCTAGAGGACAGATAGCTTCAGTGACATCCATATTATTCACAGTAAAGGATCAGCTCCATACCATAAGCACCACTACCGAGGGGGGTAGGATGGTATCAAGCTGCCTATGCTACAAGAAAAGCAAATCCAACTATGCTTTCTAATTTTTTTACCCCTCCTAAATGAAGCACGCTGTAGCCACCTCATAGAGGACCGTGTTGTGTCTAAACTCAATTAGTCTACATATTACTACATCTACATTATGTTGAAAACTCTGCTTTCAAGAGTGAGAGAGAAGAGCTCAACATATTCCAACAGGTGGTAAATTCTTAGAAGATAAAAGAAAGAGAACAATGCAATAAACTATTTTATTTTACCAAGGCTTCAATTCTTTGGATTAGCAGAGGCAGGAGAAAATTTCTTGCTTTCCTAAATGTACTAGCATTGCCACATCTTTCACATAAAAATGAGAAGTCTATAGCCTGGCGTGTGTGTGGGAAATTTATACCCTGGAGTGCATGCACAGAGGGACCAGAAGCCAGCATATTTGAAATGAGTATAGTTCTGAATATCCAGTATGTTGCATGGGTGGCTAACCACCCCTCTTTGCCCAGGACTGAAGGGCTTTCTGGGATGCAAGAATGTCAGTGTTAAAACTGGGAAAATGTGAGCTAAGCTATATTCGTCACATGCAATGCATGAAAAATTCTGATTATAAAAAATTTTCATACAAATTTATAAGTTAATATTGACCAACTCATGATGTCTACTTTTCTGTCTCCATGGCCAGTGTGGAGGGATGGAACTGTCTGTTCACAGGAGAACCAGAAGAGCCCTTTCCTGCTCCCATGTGGGCTCATCCATCCAAATCCCCCACTCCTCTCCTACATCTTTCATCTCTGGGCAGCTGCCCTGCAGCAGGAGTGGTCCCTAGGTTTATCTACCCTCTGTCCCTGAAGCAGACCCAGAGCATCAGGTATATGTTATTGGGAACTTTAACCAGAAGACAGAAAAAAAATCATATGGTAAACTTGTGAGTGATAAAGTCCTACATAATTCCATCGTAAAAATATGCACTTGGAAATCTCTTACATATACATACAGTAAGTTCTACTTCCATTTTGTTATTATGTTCACACCCAAGAGAATCAATCTCTCCCTAACTTCCCTTTGCCCCTATTAACTTCAGGCAATAGGATGAGAAAGCTTTAATTCCCAGGAGCACTTTGTTTCTTAGAGCTATAGGAGTCAGTCAGTATCATATGCACTACATGATACCGTATTTCTCTAGCCTGTTGCATAGCTGGTGTCAGGTCTTTGCTTGGCCCCTTCATGTCTGAATGTGCTTGGATGCATTATGTAATTCCTCCACACTTCAGTTGATTCATTATATTTTCACAAAGATTTAAAAATGTTAAAGAGTACTATTTGCATGTTCCCAATCTTCTAAGGTGGCTGCTTTGTGTGCTCTGATGTTCAGTGTGATATTCATTTCTTTTTTTTTTTTTTTTTTTTGAACCAGGAATTGAACTCAGGACATTGTGCTTGCCAGACAGGCACTTTGGCACCGAGCTATATCCCCAGCCCTCAGTGTGATAGATTTTAATAAGACACACAAGAATCTCAACTGTGAAAGACGCAAGTAAGTTCTCTACATTCTCTTCATTATACCAAGGAAGTAGGTGAAGATTTGCCCCAAGCTTGGAAACCAAAAAGTTATGAGATGTTGCAGTTAACTCTCCCTGGTGGCACTGACAGGTATGTCTTTGGAAATGGAGTTTACACACCAAGTTAGAGGGTTCTGGGCAGATTGGCATCACTGAAGATCAGGTGGTGATGATTTCTCCTGACTTCATAGGCTTGTAAGGATTAACAGGCATTTAAAACTGTGTGCCACAGAATAAAGCTTCCAGTAATCACTTTTGAGGGCCACACTCCTCTTCTTGGCACAAAAAATCAAAGGGCCACGGATGGGTGTTAAGTAGTATTTTTTTTATTCTTTGGCTCACATGCTTAGGGTTCTGGGTTCATATCCTATCAGTCCATGTGCTACAATCCAACTCCTTTGTAGGTCTTTTCCTTCATCAAACTCACCTGTCATACCCTAGCGCTGGTTGCACCCATCTCCCACTCTTCTCTGTCCCTATGTCCAAGTTATTGAATGTGTCTTTACAGAAACATCAAGCTGTTGTTTCCCTTGTAACTGTAATGCTCAAGTGCACTCTGGGGATTCTCTAGCAGTGCTGCCACATCCTGGCACCCACATTCATGGGTAGCTATTGCGTTACCCACCCCTATCCACCTGTTCCCTGTTCTACTTCTTCTCTTACTGCATTGAGGGTACAACTCAGTCAGACAGAGCTGTTTCATCTGCTCAGAACCAAATCTTCTTCCTCGGTTGTGTCTGTGCTTGTTCCCTTCTCCATCCCTGTCATTATGGGGTGAGTTCTCCTTTTGCTTATGTTTGTTTTGGCCATTGCGCCATGGGGTCAACTAGGCACACACAGCACTTGGAGCATTCTTTTAAAAACCTCAACAAATCTTTGCACTTCTCGACTGAAAGCCTTACAGTGGCTTCCTGTAACAACAGTATTGAGACTAGACCCCTTCCATGGTCTACTGAGCCATTGATTACTTGAGGAGGTGGCTTGGAGATAAGGAAATAGATGTTCAGTCAAAGGCAACAGCTGCTTAAGGACCAGGAGGTGATACAAACTTAGCAGACTTGAGGAACAGACAGATGGTCATGAAAACAGAAAGGCGTAAGGAGAGGGAATTTTGTTACAGAGCAGTGGTCAAGAGTCAAGTTATCAATAGCTCGGTAGATCATGGAAGGATTCTAGTTTCAGTGCCACCTCTTCCTTTGGGGGGACTTTCCCAGGGAACCTGTCCAAGACAGTAATGCTGGCCTTACCCTTTCACTCTACAATGTTATTGTTTTTAAATGCACCATAGTTAAAATATTTTATATTTTTCTTTGTCTGTTTAATGACTTTTGCTGACCAGATAACCCTCCAACCCTGAAGGATTTGTTCCCCGAGTTCCTAGAACACTGTTGCTGGGATTCCTCAGTTGTCACCTTCCCCCAGAGTTGCCTGTAGCCAGTGAAAACCTTTGCTAAGATCATGTCCATTCTGAGAACCTGTCAATGCTTCCTATGGACTCCTCATCCCTGTGCAAGACCGCTGTGAAGAAATATCTCAACATCAGAGGCCCCAGGGGGGACAGTTTTGTTGAGAAGGTGTACAAAGGTCAATATTTCTTTCTTTCCTTCTCTCTCCCCTGGGAGTAAAGTCTGGAAGTTCTTTGTAATCAGCTTCCTATACTTACATGTCTACCTGAGAGTTCGTTTCCTAGAGAAGCTGATCTTGAAAATTTCCCTACAGATACAAGCTCCACCAGTGCTAACCGCTCAGACTCTTGAACAGTGTCTGGCACACAGTAGCTGTTCAGTAAAGAGTTGAGAAAGAAATAAAGCAGCAGAACTGACATCAGACCCAGTGCTACACAGTTTCAAACCCTGTGGACTCTGTGGCCCAAGTGCTACCACCCAGCCATTTCTACCTTATGTGGGATCTGGTTCCATTTGAAGTTCTGCCCTTGCTCCTGCATGCACTTGGTGCCAGATGAAGTTTGCAGTTAGCCAAGACACAGAGATTAATTGAAAAATCTCATTCCTACAAATGCTGAACCTGGGAGAGCTCATGTGTGACAGTGTAATTACTCTGGTGGCATCGACACATCGAAAGGCCTGTGGAGAGCCCAGAATCAACCTCAGCCCAAAAGTTCGCATCTTCACTTTGAATTTCCTTGGGCCCCTGTCACTTGAAGTCAAACACCATCATTTTAACAAATTTTGAGCATGTGACTAATTTCTCCTTCTCCTTGGCCCTGGTATGTAAACCAATATTAAAGATTAGAATATTTATCATGTTGACAGCTCCTGCTTGCTAGATTAGATTTTGTTAGGAAGCTGAATTTTCCTCTGAGAGCGTTCAATGCCATATCTTCTATTTTTGACTTTCACTTCAAATATTTTGAGGGGCGGTTAGGCAGCTTAACTCCAAAACAAAACGGGAAGCAGCCAATAGGGATAGTTGAGTAGACTGACCACCTTCACTCTTGACTACTGCGGAAACACAAATCCATTTACTAAATAGAAAACCAGTTCAGTTAAGAGATGGTGCTGTGTCTCCCAAATGACTCCTGTCTCATCCACTGGCTAAAAACCTATGGCATCATCTTCCAGTGGTGTGTTTAGCACCTACTCTATCAAACCACTAAGAAAGGCATGGATGGTGATGATAGTCTAAATGCAGAGAGAATCAAAATCTGGTTATAATAATCTGATATGGATGCAAAGACATTAGTAAAATAGGCCACTCACAATGAATAAAGTCTCTTAGGCTATCACAACTAATTTCTCTACTTGAGTTTTTCTGGTTCATTGCAAGAGCCAGAGTTACAGCTGTCTTTACATTTCAGGGAAGATCAATCCTCAAGTGAATGCACATATGGCCACCCAGTATTTCAGAGCTGCTCTGGCATCTCTCCCATAAGCATCAATGTGCAGGCCCTTCCCAGGAACAGGTGAGCCAGTGAAAGGTGTACTGAGCAATCTCTTGTCTTTCTTAAAGATAAAAGCTGTGCTTTCTGCTAAAGCAGGGATGCACAGGACTAGATGCCTTCTCTGTTTTTGCAGAAGGACAGAGAAGGGTGCAAGGCTTCTCCTGTGCTGCAGCTCAGGCTTAGAGAATGAGTCACAGCTCATCCTAACACTGAGTCTAGAGCTTCCCACCACAATCTCAAGGAAAGGAAAGCCGTGCAAGTTAAGCGGAACTTAGAGGCGAATGCTGCAAGTGTGAAAGAAGGAACTTGGTGTCCTCTGCTCTTGCTTTGGAGTTATTTTGAGGCAGGTTAAGGCACCAAAGAAGCAGCAGATGCTAGAAATGAAAAGCAGCCCCTTTTATAAGAGCAAAACCATAGTGTTGAGATGAGACCAAACCTGTCAATTTCTAATTATTCATTCAAAGGACAAAAATACTATTTCAAGGAATCCTCTACAGATGTTCTTTTGATAGCTTTTTATTTAATAGTCAGCTGGAGACTCAGCTTTTCATAATTTGGATTCCCAGAAAAAGCATCCTGGTCTCTCCAGAGACTATTCACTACCTCCAAGGTTTGCAGGTTTCACTTGTCTACCGTGATCCTATCTCATGGGCGTGATTCACAAGAGGTAGAAAGCTCCCGATCTTCACAGGCTGCCACCCAGCCCAGGCCCCACGGTTCCATTTTTGCTATCCAGGCTGTTTTAAATGTATTACTTTTATTTCTGAGACTCCTTCTACTCTCTCTGCCTTTGGGGCTAGGTCCTTTTTCCATTTTTCTGATGGTAGGCATGCAGTAAGATATTGCTTTGAACTGCTTGAGTTAATCTGTTGATTCCTGCTTATATCTGGTGTCTTTTCAAACACTGGTGACTGGAGATGTTTAAGCAGACCCACCCGGAGAAGCAAAGTGATAGAAGTTAACAGGAGAATGGAAAACTCATGTCCTTTTGTGGGTCTTGGCTGGTGTACGAGGGAATGACAGGCTTAGCAGAAACTGATGTCAGAGGGCAGCATTAGAGACAATGCACTGAATCCCCTTTGATCCTGCCCTTAAGCTCTTTTAGAAAACTTAATCTCCAAAGATTTGGTTTAATTTTGATTATAAACAGAATATCCTCCTACCAATGGTAATTAATAAAACTAGAGAGCAGGGAGACTGATGAGCTGGTTTCTCTTTTGTAATCATGTGCTCCTGACAGTGCCTAGCTTAATTTAATTATTTGTTTTGCTCTTTCTCCTCTCCTGCCTCCTTCCATAAAGGACTTGATATGGTCGCCAGAACCGAACAAGCCCTTGCTGTCTAATGGTACATAGCAGGACAGCAGCAACAGCAGTCAAAGCAGGTAGAACACAGATGGGGATGGAGCTACAGGGTCCAGAGAATAACTTTTATTACTTTGCATTACTTTTGTTAACCTTGAATTGCTTGATATTCAATAAAGGCCAACCTGGGCTGTAGGAAGAAGATGGGTGGAAGTCACAGTGGCTCATGCATATGGAGGCAATGACAGTGGGTTGATTTTGAACCAAATTCTGTTGTGGCATTGTACGCCTCCACTTGCTTTTCTTGGGCTTTTGATCTTAGCCACTGGGACATGGTCTAGGTAGTTGTTGCCCTTTCAGTGGGGCACAGAATGCATGTGACCTTGACCCAAAGCTTAGATAGGACCTCCCCAACTGAAGGAACAGTATACGCTTCTATTTTATACCATTAAGATTTTGTAGTGATTTGTTTAGCAGCATTGTTTTAGCAGGTGCTTATTAATAATAAGCCCTGACTACCTCACCAAGTTGTTGTGAAGACTTACAGAGTTTTCATGGATATTACTTACATTTCAAAATTTAATGGGTGAATTATAACTGCTCATTTATGCTTATTCTTGTAGGTGGGCTTATAGAGTTTACAGTAGAGCTGCTACTGCTTGATGCTGGGGCAAGGGAAGGATTGTCCAAAACTGGGAGCGGCTGGAGAGTCAGAAGTGGTGGTTCAGTCCACATAGCATTGCCAGATCTGTTAGTTCACCCATGATACAAACCGCTCTATATGGGGACACTACATATATTTGGCTTGCTGTAAGGGTTGAGGTGTTGAGTTAAGACTGGTGACTAGAGTAATGCAAAAGACCAATCCAGAGAATTTTCAAAAGAGTGAGACGAAATAGTAATGATGTACTGGAAGAAATCTGAAATCCAAAGTGCAAGTCTGGCTGGTCTGTATTTAAGCAATAATCATTCAACCTGATGGGGAATTCTTTGTTGAATGTATAACCACAGGAGTTATGAAGAAAATATCTGCATCTCGAGATACAAGGTATGATAAAAATACAGTGAGGTTTTATTTTATTTATTTATTTATTTATTTTTTGTGGTACCGGGGATCGAACTCAGGACCTTGCACTTGCCAGGCAAGCGCTTATTCAACTGAGCTATATCCTCAGCCCAGAGGTTTTAAATTTAAGAAAATTATTACAGGAAGAGACACACTGCCATTACCCCCACCCCCCAAATACCCCCACCCACTTTGAACACATTCATCCCTTCATTGCTGCCACTTTCAGAGGCATTTCTGGAAATCCTCTTTTTGTGTTATCAAGGATGCCTCAATGTCCTACACTGATTTGTTTACCTTGTGCCACTTGACTCTGAGGAAGGTCCAGATCTGGTGAGTACATGGATGAAGATCCACTATACTATTTTTATGAGCCTGCCATTCCTTTGAATGGCCTGTGGCACCAGCACTCACTACATTTTTTATTACAATTTGTAAATACATTCATGAAAGGGGATTTCCAGAACTGCTGCAGAAAGTAGCAAGCTGATGAGATAAGTGTCAATCTGGGGGGAAGGATTTTGAGAAGGATTAATGGCAATGTACATTTGACTGGAATTTTTTCTAGTGTGAGCATTAACTGTATATCTTGATCACACTCTGTATTCCTCGTTTGATCGTCCTTAAAAGTAAATAAAAGAAACACTTATCAAGCACCTACCAATAATTTAAATGCATATTGAATGGTCACCTACTTTATGTCAAATAATTTGTGGCCTCAGGCATAGGTGAGGCAAGTACACATGGTTGTATGTATTACTACAAGGACCAATTCCGTGAGTGATTTACATGAATTAGCATTTATTTTGTAAAACCTCCAGATCTAGTCCATATTTCACCATGTATTATGCAGGGTCTTTGCCTTTTTTTAAGGGCTAAAAGTACAGCAACCCTGATGACATAAATGATACTGATTTCAAATCACAAACATATTACTACATGTTGATGTAACTTTCAGGGTCAGGTATCCCTCAGTAAAATTAAAATTAAATTGTAGGAACACATGTGCTGGATCCAATGATGGGACTCTTCTAATAAACTGTGACTCTGACCATGATTCTTTGGTACTGTCTCCGATTTTTAAAACAGAAAGTACACTCGAGGAGCTAAAATAACTTGCTTGGGGACCACTGGATTCGAAGTGCATTCCATTTTCCGATGCATCCTGTCACCTTCAGAGTTTATTTACTGTGTTCCATATGGTGCCCTCCCTGAAAAGCAAATGGCAACTGGAAAAAGAACTTCCCTGCCATTTCTCTTCTTCATAGCTACAGAAAGAGTTTACTAACATCAGTGTCAATGATCATAAAGTGAAAACGTCCTGAGCCTTAAATTTGCTTTTCAAATACCAGTATTTCAGAGGCAGATTACCTGACTCCAATAATATGCCTCCAACCACACACAATGTGTGCAGTGAGAGGGAATATTTCCATCCATTATAAGAAGCTGTCAGACAGAAACATTTTCCTGATATCATACCCAAGAGAACAGCGTGTGGAGTAACATTATCATATTTTACTGAACTCTCATATACTCCATGCAGTATAATGCATATTTTATCTTTTGAATAGCCTTGGTAACAAAAGGATAAAATGTCCATCTCAAAGTTGTAGTACGTTCTAGCCATTCTGCATTCATGTTAATAGCAGTTAAAAATCCCTCCCAGGTCTCTTAGGCAGTTCATTTGTCTGTGCCAAGATTGCACCCCTCAGGTACACAAGGAAAAATCTTAACTCCGTGGCTTTGCCCAGCGTTACCGCAGAGGAAAACAGGAAGCTGGGGGTAGAGAGGAGGGCATCCATGTATGAAGACAGCATGGAATGGGGAGCTATTTCTTCCCTGTTAATTTTCTTAATTTGCTTGTTGTAAGAGCCATTCACAAGAAGATATTCAGGCCGTCTCAGGAAGCAGCAAAAGAGAATTTGAACTGACAGCAAGAACTTTAAGAAAAGCAAGGAGAAGAGACAGTCATTTCTAGTAGTTGGGCACCTTGGGCACCTTGGGTGAATCACTGAGCAGAAGAGTCTGAAGGCACCCACCTAGGGTAAGGCAACTTTCTGTTGGCGACTGAGAGCTTCTGACTCCCACCTTGTGTGGTCAGTCGAGTAGATTCTGAATTAATCTCCAACGACCTTGTTTCAAACATTTGTCAGATGCATCTATTAAATCGGAGAGACCATGTTGTCTTCTGGGAAACTCAAAAGAAGATTGAAGTCCTTTGGAGAACAGACAGTTGAGGCTTGGGAGAAAGACCTGCCCTGGCATTGTATGATGGGAACAACAGTATTTTGTCCCAGTGGTGTTGCCAAGAGCAGTGCAGAGTGTTGGCAGGCAGGAGAAGCCTTCTCATGTATCAGAATCCCAGGAAGCACGTCTGAGCCGGGGCCATGGGGAAGGGAGGAGCCTGGGGTGAATGATCAGCAAGGGCAGCAGCGACCTCACATGGGAACACGGAGTCAAATATCGTTGCAATGGTAAGCATTTGATTTTGTGTCACTTGAAACCGAAGGTCACTCGTATATTCCTTTCAGTCTTAATACTGGACAAGGAAAAGAACAACCCTAAGATTTCCACCCATTCCCACCATTATCATCCACAGAGAACTAAGGGCAGACTGGAAATGAACGGCAGAAATGTGCCAGCTTTGCTTTTGTTAAATTATGCACATCGTATGAAATGGCTTAAAGTATGACTGCTTAGGAGAAACAGGGACAAGCCATTTATATTGGCCAGTCCTTTGAGGCTCATGACTTTTTAAAAAGTTATTCCTGATCTTTGCTGAGCCCTGCAGAGCTTGGAAATGAGCCTATCAGTGTTTCCAGAGGGCGGTCACGTTCCTGCGGGGACCATCTCGGGTGCAAAAACGCCAAGGTGTGTCCTTGTTGTAAAGCAAGAGAGACAGAGCAGAAAAGAGAGGCAACAGGGGAGGCAGAGAAGGCATCACCATCCTCTGCTCAGAAAGAAAGTGTCCATATTGTGTCCTAGAAACCAAGACAGTATTAGTCCCCTCGCTCTGTACCTGCCAGAACGGGCACCAAGATGACAATAACCATGCTGGACATTTTATATGGCACTTTGTGGATGGGTAGTATAGACAGATCACCCATCCCAAAGAGCATTTAGTACATGCCTTACCACATTGCAGGGGAAGGCAGCAACCATATAACAAAACAGACTTCCAGCACCACCCAGCAGCATGAAGTACACATGGCCCCAGAGCCAAGAGAAACAGGCTGCAGTGCTGTAATAAACAGGGGGAAAAGTGGGGAGACAAGGGAACCCGCTTTTCCTCATTCTCTCAAAACATAGTAAAGACAAAGACATTGGCTGCAGGTCAGGGCTTCCCCGATCCCATGCCTTCTTCTTCGTAAAGCCTTGGTATAGAGAGAAAATATTTCTTCCCATCTTCAGCTTCAGTGCAGCATTCTGGGAAGGAATGCAGCTATGGCGTGGCATACTGGGCTTCTTCCCAACCCTGAAATTCTAGGTAAATTATTTAATAACCGTACATTTTAGTTTCTTGGTCTGTATAGCTGACCATCCCACTTTGTTTGGGGAATTAGATAAAATATTCATGCACAAGTGGATGGAGTAAGTACTTAATATATTTAGTTTCTTTTTTCCCATCTTTGAATAATCCCCTGATGTGGGCCTTTTTTTAGTCATCTATTTATTGTTTCATTCAATAAACACGATCGGGTACTTTCTATATACTGTGTATCCTGTTGCTAACCAGCGACCGTCTAACACAGCATAAAAATTATTGTTCCAAAAGAACCCAGACTTCAGGTTGAATGGAACCATCTGCATGCAGATTTCTAGGCCTCTTGTGTGCTGATGGTTTAAGCACATAATCCGTGTGGCAAACACCAGACCACATGATAATTGGAGGGACCGTTTGTTCACCCAAAGAGACTCTGTTGCTCTCACTTGAATGCTTTGATCAGAGGACTCCGGCTGTGATTCACTCCCCTTAGCGAGGTGACCAGCATACGTGTATGCACGCTTCCCTTCAGTTACATCAGCCCAAATCTATTAAAAGGCAAACTAAAGACCTCATCAAATGTGTTTGCCTGCACATTTATATAGCATTTAACTTTCTCATGTCTTCACAGTCCTTTTAATTTTCTGTTTTTAATCATAGAGGGCAACAAGGTAGAACATGCAGAGCAGTTTGACTATATTAATAAAGTCACTTATTTATATATTATCTGTGACTGCTTACTTTTCCCTATTACGTTCTCCCAAGTAGATAACTTACAGTTATTAACTTTCAGGAGGCCCCTATATATCATAGCATCATACCATTAAACCTTTTGGAAATTCATCACAAATCAGTGTACAGATGACATTGATGTCTTATTGCTATTCATTCCTCCTGGGCTGTTTTTAGCAGTTCATTTTTTATATCCCCGCAGTGCTGAAATATGGCTCACTCCAGTATCTGTCCTTTATGTAATCGCAAAAGGAATGCTTGGCAGTTGTCGTATGTTATACTCGAGAGGAAAATGCTGGTAATGCTTCGAATTCATTCAACGCGTGGACTCAAAACTTCCCAGCACAGGGTTATTACCTTACTTTTGTTCACATTTAAAAAAAAATCTTACATTTTGATCCAGAAAATGTGAAATAATCATTAACTGGCAATGTGTGAGATAAAGCCTAAAAGCTCTTTCCCATTTCCTCGCTGTGGGCCTTGGAGCATGCTCACGGAATGGGCATATGGTGTTGTACACTCTGTTGCTGCAACCTAGCATCACCGGGAGGAAGATGGTGGCAGTGGTGGCTAAGTTTATAAAATAGCCCAAGACAGCATTCTGTGAGAATCTGACTCCTCTAGTCTTTACTTTAATTCCTCCTTTAACAGCTCTTTACTTTCTGGCCTCCTAAAATTTGCATTCTCTTTAATGACACCTTTGGAAAAATTAGTTTGGCATATGGTATGGTTCCTGCTCAATGCCTTGACAGTCACAAAGCAATGTCCTTCATTTCTTTACTAGTTTAAGGTTTTACTACTCCAGGTTTCTGGGGTGTAAACATTTCTACCATGATAGATCTCCAATTACCAATTCGGTGCCATGGAACAAGGAGGCAGGAAGAGATGTACATGCTGAGCTTTCAAAAGCTGGTATGAGCAGACACCCATACACCACCATTTTAAGGGTCACCTTGCCTGGGAATGGCAGGAGATTACACCCCCCTTAGAAGGTACCACAGGGTGTCTTCCTAGTCCCAGGGAAATGGTAGCAGTGTGGTGCTGTCTATGTTCAAGAGATCCCTGTGGGATCAGGCTCTGAGTGGAGTCCAGTTGAGCTCCCAGCTGAACTTCTCCTCCTGACCTGCTTTCCTGCTTCCACACAAGTTTCTCTTGAGAAGATTTCTTCAGGAAATCAGTTGGCCAAGAATCTCCATCCCAGGCTCTAAGTCTGATGACAGAAAGCACGAGACCGTACAAGGTGAAGCAAAACATTTTTAACCTGATAATTTAGCCACCATCTTATTCTATTTCATCTTACATGCTCTGAATAAATAACTAGAAAGTCAACAAGCACTGAATTTATTTCTAAATTCAAACCTGTCTGGCAACTGAGTATCAAATAAGAGCCTGATGTGTGTAGTAGGTACCTATTTTATCATAGCCCAAATAAAGTATCTTGTTCATGTTTAAGTATTAGTGAAAACAGCTACATGGCTAAAAAGTGAAGAGTGAGACTTTTTTCCTAATTAAAAATAATTTCTGAGTATTTCAGAAGGAAATACAAATAAAGATCTTTGCTTCTTATATGTGATAGGAAGAATATTTTTGCTATAAAGATGGCAGAGACATTTTCAGGCAGGTGAGCTGCTGCAGCTTCGGCAGGTTTCTGTTGTATGTGACGCAGAAAATTCGTGTGAGTGTACTTTCACCCCTTGTAAAAATTAGATCATGTACCTTCAACACATGATATCATACATACATATTTTATGTGTGGGTTGTAGTAGGTGTGATTCAGGGCTATGGGCCAGAATGGACTCATTTCATGTTAAATGTTTTATCTGAGAAATATCTGAGGAAAACGGGAAAGCAATCTGTAACACTGCATTCCATTGCTAATATTAACAAAGTGGAGCGGTTGACTTACTGATTAGACAGAGAGTTTATGATGTGAGAAAAACATATGCGAAGTGACTGATTTTAACATTATTTGTACTTTGGATATTTATTATCTCTAGCATATTACACAACTAGGATCATGTTAAAAATATGTGCTATGGGAAAGAGATGGGCTGGTTACTTTTGCAACTCTTACTCTTTCAAGTAGCAATAAAGTTCCATCTTTGTGACATTAAATTTTGGTGGGAAAAATTAAGTCTGATAGTTGCCCGGATGTTCATTTGCTTATGTTGTAGAGATTCTCAAAATTGTATTTTTTAGCCCAGTCTTTAGTTTTGAATCTAGTGTCTTTGTTTCAGAAAGAAAACATAGAAGAAAATGAGCATTTTTAAATCGTTCAAGGACATTTATTTATTTCTAAGGTAGCAGAGAGGTTATTTATTTTTATTTCTGTTTTCAGAACCAAAATATCTGGTTCCTAAGACCATGAATTTCCTTTATTAGGGTTCACAGTCTCTACAGTTCACGCAGGATAGCTCTGCTGGTTTATCCAGCTAAATGATCAAGCTTATTATAGGAAAATTGGTAATTTCAGAGCCTTCTTGGAGCATATCAAAACTGGTACCAGTTTGTAAATATCAAAATAAAAAATCTCTTTTGGGCAGGAGACTTTTTCTGCAGTTGTTCAGGTGCTTCGCTGAGTTTCGTATTCTTGATTGTGATAGAACCACTTGTCCTGTTTTCCTCAGATATTTCTCAGATATAACATTTAATATGAAATGAGTCCATCCTGGCCCATAGCCCTGAATCACGCCTGCTACAACCCACACATAAAACATGTATGTATGGTATCATGTGTTGAAGGTACATGATCTGATTTTTACAAGTGATGAAAGTACACTCATATGAATTTTCTGTGTCACATACAACAGAAAGCTACCAAAGCAGCAGCATCTCACCTGCCTGAAAATGTTTCTATTGCCTTTATATCAAAAAAGTTCTTCTTATCACATTGCCGGAAAGAAGGCTGTGAGAACCAGACCGTGAGTTTTCCTTTGCTCCTTCTCATCTTCTCTCTCATGTCGCTTATCTGTTGGATGACACGTCCCAAACACCAAAGGGGTACGATTTGATGGATATGTAGATTTTGTGATTCCTGGAGGACATTCTTTCTTACAGGAGTTCATCTGCCTCTAAGTTAATTAGTCCCTTCAAGTTAATTTTTCCCACATTCTCTTATAAATATTATGCCCAATTGCTAGATAACTCGAATTTTCCCTCATTTCAGTGTTGCCACCCAAATCACCCAATTGACAATCTTTCTGTGTGCAGTTAAATTGCTCTGTGAGAGAGAAAAATTAATTGTAGATTATTTTCTTTGGCAAGAGAGGGCACAGGGCGCTTGGTCATGAATTTAGGACTCGGAGACGGGAGGGAGGGAGGGTGGGGCAAAGGATTGGAGAGGATGGCAGGGAGGGGGCGTTGGAGAGGAGGGTTGGAGAAGGAAGCCTGTGCGAGAGAACAAGAGAGATGCGGAGGGATGGAGGGGGAAGGAGGACAAGGACAGAGGAAGGAGCAGTAGGAGGGAAAGAAAGCAAAACAAAATCTTTTCGGTGTGCAGGCGGCGGCTCGGCAGAGTCAGCGTACCCCCGAGGGCGCTCGCGGCGGGACGGACCCTCCCATCTCCCAACCCCGCGCGGCTCGCCAGCGGCTGCGGCCAGAAATTGGCTTTTTGGTGGCTGCGGAGAGGGGCGGACTCGGAGACTGCACTCCTCGGGCAGACTGAGCTAATCTGGGCTGCGGAGGCCCGCTCACATCCCGCCCCCGCAGCCAGCGCCCTCCTCGGCCTGAGCGGGGGCACTGCGGCGGCTGTGGTCGGCGGCTCCTGCGAGAGCGCCTAGGAGGCGGAGAAGCACCAGGGAGCGGCGGATCGCGACTGAGGCGCAAAATAGCACTTGGGGACCTCCTGCCTGCATGGATTCCAGAACGGGTGAGCCGAGCGCACGCTGCAGCCGGATTTCTGAGTCGGGGAGAAGCTCGACCGAGGGAGAGACACCTGAGTGGCACTCCTGCCTGCACGATCCCAGGGACGGGTGAGTTGATTGGGCGCCCTGACCAGATTTTTGAGTCGGGGAGAAGCTCTGCCCAGTGAGGGACATCCGAGTGGCACTACTGCCTGCACGGACCCCGGGATGGAAGAGCTGGCTGGGTGCCCTGACCGGATTTTTGAGTGGGGGAGGAGCTCCACCCAAGGGAGGAGCACCTGAGCGGCCCCCTGCCTGCACGATCCCCAGGGCGGCGAGCTGTTTATGCGCCCCAGCCATAACTCTCTGGGTAGGGAGTAGCTTGGTCCACAAAGCAGCATATGAGCAGCCTATTGAGTGGAACTCTCGGCAGAAAGCTTAAGGGACATTCTCCCGAAGAGAAGGAGTCACTGGAGCAGCCTTTGCAACAGACCTTTGCCTGGTGAACTGCCTGGGTAATTTATAGCTCAATATTTTGAAGCTGATACCCAAAAATGGGAAGACAGCAGAACAAAACGCAGTATCAGAACTCAACCCCACACAGAACAAGTCTTGGATGCGAGTATACAGGGGAACTAGGAAGCCACATACCTGCAAGTTCTGAAACGATTGCATGTGAAATAAAGGAACAACTCCATCAGGATATAGAAGAGCTTAAAGCAGAAATAAACCACATACCTGCAATAATCTCTCAGACAAAAAATGAACTGAAAACTATAATGGAAGAAATGTTCCATATACATAGAGAAGAAATAGATAAAAGATTAGAAGAAAATAGGAAATAAATGGAAACGCTACAAGAGAAATTTAGGAATGAATTACCACGAATGAAACAGGTCCAAAAAGATTGCCAGGAATTGAAAACTTCCATTGAAAGCTTGCAAAACCACTTAAATGAAACCAAAGATAGAATTTCAGACCTTGAAGACAGCATGGCAACTTATGAACGTGAAAGGAAGGATCTAATAAAATCATCAAAGACCCAAGAAAAATCATTCCAACAGCTGCAAGATGAGGCAAAACGAAGTAATATTCAAGTAATAGGAGTTAGTGAAACAGCAGGAGACAACACAAATAATATAAAAAGAATATTTACTGAAATAATAGCAGAAAATTTCCCAAACAAGGTAAAAGATACTGAAGTACAGTTAATTGAGGCATATAGAACCCCAATGAGCCATAACTCAAAGAAAACCACACACAGACATATAATAGTCAAGATCACAGACATCCAGAAAAAGAACACAATATTAAAAGGTGCTAGAGAAAAGAAACAGATCACCTATAAAGGAAAGCCCATCAGAATCACAGCAGACTTCTGAATGGAAGCCATGAAATTAAGAAGAGCTTGGAGTGAGGTATTACAGATTCTGAGACAAAACAGCTTCCAACCCAGACTGATGTATCCTGCAAAACTATCCTTCAAATTCAATGGAGAAATACAATATTTCCACGACAAAGAACAACTGAAGAACTTCATGAATGCCAAACCAGCATTGCAAGAAACACTAAAAGATATTCTAGACAGAGAAAAAATTGACCACAATCTCAAGAACAAGAATAGAAAGAAACCCTCAAATAGAACAAGTAAGTAAACAGATAGCAAAAGTAGGAAAACAACAAGTAAATAACATGACTAGAATAAGCCAACATATAACCATGATAACCATTAATGTAAATGGCCTCAATTCCCCAGTCAAAAGGAAAAGATTGGCAGAATGGATTAAGGAACACAATCCAACGATGTGCTGTATACAGGAAACACATTTTACTCAAAAGGAAATCCACAGGCTGAAAGTTAAAGGATGGAAAACAATTCTCCATGCAACAGGTCCCCAGAAAAAAGCAGGGGTAGCTATTATGTTTGCAGACAAGGTAAACTTCAAACCAAAAACAATCAAAAGAGATAAAGAAGGCCACTACATAGTAGTTAGGGGAAAGCTGCAAGAGGAAGAGATAACAATCCTAAACATTTATGCACCAAACAATGGAGCACCAAACTTTACAACTCAAGTCTTAACAAACGTCAAAAATCAACTAACTAATAACACTATTTTAATGGGGGACCTAAACAACCCTCTGACGCAAAGAGACAGGTCAACTGGACAGAAACTCAGCAAAGAAATAACAGTCCTGAACCAAAAGTGTGAACAAATGGACTTAGTAGATGTATACAGAGTGTTCCATCCCACAACATCAGAATACACATTTTTCTCAGCTGCACATGGGTCCTCCTCTAAAACTGACCACATTCTAGCCCATAGAGTATATCTACCTAAATGCAAAAGAATTGAAGTTATCCCATGCATATTATCTGACCACAGTGCAATGAAACTGGAAATTAATGACAAAGGGAACTCCAAAAACCACATAAACACTCGGAAATTAGACAACAACCTCCTGAATAACCAATGGTTCACACAAGAAGTTAAGGAAGAAATTAAAAAATACCTACAAATAAATGAAAATGCAAGTACAACCTACCAGAATCTGTGGGATGCAATGAAAGCAGTCCTCAGAGGGAAATTTATAGCAATGAAATCATATATAAAGAAAACAGAAAGACAGCAAATAAATAGCCTAATGCTACACCTCAAACTCTTAGAAAAAGAGCAACAAGCCAAACCAAAAGCCCAAAGAAGGGAGGAGATTATACAACTCAGGGCAGAAATTAATTCAATTGAGATGAAGAAAACTCTACAAAAAATAAGTGAATAAAGAGTTGGTTCTTTGAAAGAATAAATAAAATTGATAAACCCCTAGCCAACCTTATCAAAAAAAGAAGGGAAAGAACTCAAATTCATGCAATAAGGAATGAAAAGGATGAAATCACCACAGACCCCACAGAAATCCAAGAGATCATTAATATCTACTTTGAAAATCTTTACTCCCATAGGATAGAAAATTCAGAAGAAATGGACAGATTCCTAGAAAGGTACAAATTACCAAAATTGAGTCAGGAAGACTCAAAAATCCTGAACAACCCAATATCAATTAATGAGATTGAAGATGTCATAAAAACCTTACCAACTAAGAAAAGCCCAGGCCCTGATGGATTCACAGCAGAATTCTACAAAACATTCAGAGAAGATCTAATGCCAACACTCCTCAAACTCTTCAATGAAATCGAAAAGGAAGCAATTCTCCCTAACACATTTTGGGAGGCAAGTATCATACTGATCCCAAAACCAGAGAAGGACCCAACCAAGAAAGAGAACTATAGGCCAATCTCTCTAATGAACATAGATGCAAAGATACTCAACAAAATACTTGCAAATAGAATACAGTGAATCATAAGGAAAATTATACACCATGACCAGGTAGGATTTATTCCAGGAATGCAGGGATGGTTCAATATTAGCAAATGAATTAATGTAATACATCATATCAACACAGCCAAAGACAAAAACCACATGATCACCTCAATAGATGCAGAAAAGGCTTTTGACAAAGTCCAGCATGCATTCATGTTAAAAAACCTTAGAAAAAATAGGAATAGATGGTCTCTACCTCAATCTGATCAAAGCCGTCTATGACAAACCAACAGCCAACATCATACTAAATGGACAAAAAATGAAAACTTTCGCTTTAAAGTCGGGAACAAGACAAGGATGTCCATTGTCACCACTCCTATCCAACATAGTCCTGGAAGCATTAGCCAGAGCAGTTAGACAAGAGAGAGAAATAAAAGGAATAAGGATAGGAAAGGAAGAAGTTAAACTATCACTATTTGCAGATGACATGATACTATACATGGAGGACCCCAAAAACTCCACAAGAAAACTCCTGGAATTAATTGACAAATTCAGCAGCATAGCCGGATACAAAGTCAACACCCAAAAATCAATAGCATTCCTATACACGAACAACAAACAGACTGAGAGAGAAATTGAGGAAACCATACCTTTTACAATAG